>QMIH01001193.1:74018-110682 GCA_003987875.1 Clarias batrachus | reverse complement strand
ATATATATATAAATGCATTATGCATATCTACAGTATAGGCAAAAAAAGGCATATACTGTACTGTGTCCACAGCAGGACAGGACAGATGAGATACACACTGCCCGGTGTGGGCTGAAACATGAGTTTAAAAGGTTGTGCATAGGATTAAGAGACGATTTTGGAGGGAACTGGGATGTATTCTGTTTGTAATTATCACCAGTTTCTTTAATGAGATGTGTAGATCATTAAATTCATTTGGGTGTCATTATAAAAACGTCCTTGCACCGATCCTTTAAAAAAAAAATTGAAAGTTTTATGGTTGTGCCAGACTTCACTTGTTTACTGCCTATCGTAGGAATACAGAGATAATGTATTATAATTATACAGTATAATGCATGGAAATAGGGCCATATGTGTGTTATGCTTAGTAACACTAAACCTATGTTGTAGGAGTGATGCACACTGTGGCAGTATGGTGGAACCATCCAGACATTATATCATGCAGCCAGAGGCTGCAGCCAGTTAATCACCTTTTACAGGTAAGCACACGCACACATAAGCGGTGTTGGGGGACATTACCTTTTAAAGTAACTAATTACATTACAAAATTACTGTCATTAAAATATAATCAGTTTCATTACAGCTAGTTAACTAGTTAGAGTACTTTTACACTGCAGAAAATGAAAAATTCTTTGTGATTCCACATGCATGTTGTTTTAGTCAAGACCTTTATAACTATTCTACCATCATCACTAAGCGAAGTCTGGCCCATAATCTGTTAACTACTAACAGCAGGAATAACAGAAGGGGGCGGGTTATTGGGGGGCAGGGGGCGTGGCTTGTAGGATGACTTTTACACATATTCACACACACACACACTAACAGAATCACTGCTGTCTGGCTCACAGATTAAGTAAATTGTCTAAATAACAGATTACATTTTTGAAAATATAACTACATAATTGAGTACTTAAATGGTGGACCTCACGCGTCCGATTACTTGTTACATCAAAAAAGTAACGCATTACACCCAACACTGCACACATGCACCCACAAGCGTACTCTTACATCAATGTGCACTAAATTAGACAAACATAAACAATACTTAAACAGATTCATTAATGTCAGAAGAAGGTTGAAATCTAAATCTACACTTAAAGACAAATACTCAAAGGTTAGCCTATACAGTGGAACCTTGGCATACGAATTTAAATTTTGCAATAAATTTGCATCTGCATATGAAGCATTTTCAGCATACGAATGAACAAACTCAACCGAACACCAGTTAGGGTGCATCTACTTAACTTTTTTTTTTTTTTTTGGAAAAAAAGCAGGTTTTTTTGTCGTTTTTTTGCATTTTATGCAAGATTTAGTGAAGACAAAATGTTTTGGCTGTTTTTATGTGAAAAACTATGATTGTAGTATTGGGAATTGGTCATATTTTTGGCTGGCTTGAACGGATTAACTGCCACAGTTGATTACCTTTAGACCTCGCCTCCAGAGTGAATCGAATTCGTATGCCGAGGTTCCGTTGTAACCTGATCAGCCATAAGATTAACACCACAAAACATTAACACATTAACACTGATTATCAATTATATACCAGTAAACTGCTGAGAGCATCATGGGTACCCAAGGCTTGTTTATGCCGGCGGGGACCAAAGGCTAGCCTGTCCTGTCCGATCCTACAGAAAAGCCAATGCAGCACAAATCACCCAAAACAATGGAGTGCTCACCATGATAGAAAGCCACCAGAACACCCACCTGTGTGCACAGGGTGAGCAGGAAAGGAGCCCAAGGGCACTGACCTGGCCTCCAAACTCCCCAGATCTCAATCTGATCAAGCACCCATGGGACACACTGGACAAACAACTCCGAAACAGGGAGGTCACATCCCTCAACCCATAGCACCCAAAGCCAACGTCCTGCATCCAGACGCCACAGCACACGCCCAAAGGTCTTGTGGAGTCATGCCCTGTCCAGGTGACACAAGGGGAACCTAAAACCTAGGTTGTGATAATGTGAACTGCACGGCTGATCAGTGTACAGTACTGTATATGGTTTAATCTTGCTTCACTATTATTTCTTACTAAAGGTGTAAGAAAATATGGTCAAAAAAACAAATCGTCTGGCAACATTACAGATAATTTACCCATACACGCAAGAATCTTTTCTCCTCTCTGGCTGGCGTTTGTTGTTTCTATTACTTTTAACTGTTTTTTAATGCTTTGTTTTTTTTTTTTTTGCTTCCTCTCTTTGTCTCGTCTTTTCCAGATTCCGGTTTCCTGCATGCTGTCAGCTTTCTTCGTCCACTCAAAACTTGACGAATTCCGATTCGCAGACTTTCCTGTCCTGTCCTGTCTTACTGTATATCACTCAGTGGCCCCTCACCATGTTAGTCATTATTTGCATACTGCCCTCGTATAGTCCTACCTTGTATATTTCATCGCAATGTTGCATGTTTGTCTTGTATAGTTTAAAATCAGAGCGTAATTTATATCTTGAGACAGATGAATAATTTCCTGAAGCATTACTACATGCCGAAGAATATAAGAAAACGTGATTGTTGTACATTCCTACAGCCTTTTTAGAGTGAGTATTCGAAAGCCTTTGGTAAATCTAGACCATAGACACAAATGTACATTGCAGCCTCTGGAGAATCTAATAGTCTTTTGCTGAGCCTTAAACTAGACAGCTTTCCACACCTCCCACTTTTCATGCCAGTCTGTACAGTATGTGTGCTCAAGTGCAAGTCTCTATACTACCGATAACTGAAAGCTACAGGTGCGATTGTGTTGGTGTGTACATTTTTAATGCACATGCTCTATTCATGTACTGACTACCTCCAGATATTCTAACATCATGTAAATTCTGTCATCCAATTGAGTTTAGTCATATCGACGTCAGGAGGGTAACGGGAAGGTCTTTAATGCATCCTTTTCGAACACAGAGTCAGCCGCAAGCTTTAATAACATTCGAGGGAAGCGACCACTTTTCTCAAATGTTCACGAGGGGGTTCCTCTTTCTCTTTGGACAACCTGATCAGCCAGTCAGGATAGGAGAAAGCATGACCTACTGTATGATGTTCGGTTTTTGGCCAGCAATTATAAGGGCTTGATGACGTGTGTTTCTAAAGTTTGTTCTTACCTGGTGAGTGTGTGTGTGTGTGTATGGGTGGGTGGGTGTTTTCTGTGTGGGTCTGTGTGTGAGCGCTATCTCATCCACTCCTGCTTCAAGCTACTCTTGAGGTTCTGATTCATATACGCAAGTCTTTTCTCCCTGTCGTCTTCCAGTCGATCACTCTCTCTCCACTTTTCCTTCTCCATTTCACCTCATTCCTCTATATTAGTTAGATACGTGTGCACTTCCGAACCCATCTCACTTATGTCTATATTTTATCAGAAGAATATTTGTAAATGAGGAGCGTTAATCTTACTCTTCTTACATGATGGAAATAGCAATGCAGAATGTCACAATATAAATAAAAACTAGTATTAGTTACATGAATCACAATCCTTTCCTAAGTGCTAATCCAGGAATTGTTCTTATCCGCATTCTTACTGGAACCGTACACTACTGATCTACTCCTTAGTAGTGAAGGACTGAAACTTGAGATAGTCTCTACATCACACGTCTTATGTTAAGCTCTAAGAGTGTACATTAATGTAGTTTATGTAGTTTGTTGGTTACCAGTTGCAAGAAATAAATGTTCATTAAAGACAATTACACATACTTTGTGTGTGTGTGTTTGTATTCATTTTGGGTCCGGGGTAGATATATAACATATTATTCATAGGTGTCTTAATGTAATCAGATTTGATTGATTATATCATTGGGTGACTGCCAGAATTATTGCCCTTGTGCATGGAATGAGCAGAAAAATGATTATATAAAAGAACACGTAGAGCTTATGACACTGGTGGACTTGAGAGGGGGTCATGGGGGATGTTCGGCAGGATGTAAAAGTGCCCTCCAAGGTGCCTTCACAGTCCAGGAATTATGATGAAATGCCTTTTAAAATGCCTCCGCGTGAGAGCAAATGTTGGAAAGTGATTTCTACAGTGCTTCCACGGTAGAGAACACATGATAAATGCCCCTCTAGCGTGCCCCTTAATGGAGTGAACACATTAAAAGTGCCCATGTAGGTATTCCTACATTGAGAGCAAAATAGTGAAGAGCTCTGTAAACTGTCACACCCTAGTAGAGCAGACCGGATAATGAGCCATATAAGGTGCCCCTTCTGAAAAAGTAGAAGCGTACCTAAGGTGCCCCTATAATTTAGCAAACATGATAAAGTGCCTTCTAATGTGCTTCCACAGTAGAGAAAACAAGATATAGAACCCTGCAAGGTTCCCCCACAGTATAGCGAAAGCAATGCGCTCTAAGGTGCTCACACAGTAGGGAACATCATAAAATGCACTCTAAGGTTAAGTAAGGTAAGGTAAAAATAAAAAGTTATCAGAGTTCTGTAGTGGCTGTCTTAGTTATGAGTAAACGAGAAAGGTCTACTTTTGTAAGTATAAGTTAGTATGAGTTGTAGCCACTTTGCCAAGTTCTGGAAGAAGACCCATTCTTTCACCCTTAGCTGAAAGGAAATAGGTTCAAATAGTCAGGTCCATCCACAAACCATCAAGGCACGGGCCTGCCAAGATCTGGAAGCTGCTGGAACACTGGAACATTATCACTGTCTACGCTCAAGTGATGGCTACATCGGCATTAATTGAAAGACTGCTGCCTGAGAAAGAAGCCTTCACTCTCGAAGTAAAGTTTGCAGCTGACTACATGGGAAAAGCAAAAGCCTTCTGGAGGAAAGTTTCAATTAGCGGTATGTCTGGTAAAGCAGTCAGCCCTAAGAAGACTGTACCAGCTGTAAAGCATGGTGGTGGTAGCATCATGCTTTAGGGCTGGTTTGCTGTCATGAAAAAGGACTACCTCAGAATTTTTTTTTTATCATTCTGCATAATTAGTGCTAAGTGTTTGTTTCATAGCCCAGTTTGACCTTGTGTTATTGCCTAATTTCTGCCTTGTGCCCATTCAGTATCCTACAGAAAAGCCAATGCAGCACAAATCACCAAAGAACAAATTGAGCACTGACCATGATAGAAAGCCACTAGAACACCCACCCACTGTGCACAGGATGAGCTGAAAAAGTGCTGTGTCTGTTCTGGCCACATGTTAGGTGTCATGTCATTCAGAACAGGACTAGGCCCTCTGGGAAAAAAAAAAAAAATTAGCTGCAAAAATTCCAGTAAATTATCCAGACTGGAATCCTGCTGAGAGGCGAGGAGTTGTGCCCATAAACATTCGAGTTTGGAGAGCATGAACTGAATCCACTGCATCTCCCGTGGCTTTGGTACTGCCAGGCTGGCGTTGTAGAAAAAACCCATGGGCTCAAATTCTAGTAGTAGGTTTTAATCTCAAAAAGCTCAGTCTGGGGAAAACATTCAGGCACCTCAAAGAGACAAGATTCATACTGTGCATAGATCAGGGCATGGTTCTTACTGTCTGTGGTAATTGAAAGAAAAAAAAAAAACACAAACACAAACCAAGGACAAATATAAGTGGATATTGAGACGTATATGCTTTTATTACTAAACGTAATTGTTGGAAATACGTTTCATTTTCACCATGCATATGCACTTGCACACAGATGCTATTTAATGTACGTTATTTACATACTTGCTCATTTTATGCATATCTGGAGGATTAAATGTGACATTCACTAGGTGGCACATCAGAATCAAAACATCTTAGTCCATCTGGTTTATGAGTCACACTGTAATGTTTAGTGATTTTATGTGCAGTAATATCAAGGTTTTTAAAATTCAAGACCTCATTCTAATAGGAAAAACACTTGTGCTAGGATGTAATAACATCAAAAGTAGTACATAAGTACAGTACGTGATATGAAACACAACAGTAGTTTATGTATGTAGTCAGGTGACTCCATGTTGCGCCGCCTTGTTATTTACATTATAAATATCCGCATCAAGCCAATACACCTTGTGGGAGTTACTTTGGGAATCAGCGCAACTGATGCAATAAACTGAGACCAAAGATCGTCAGGGTTGTGATTATGACAAATGGAGGGTTGTTTGAAAAAAGGCAAAGTTTGAAACACTAAATGGCTGTTTCACGTTTCATGTAATCTTTTCAGTGTGTTGACTGTATTTTCTATTTCATTTTGTAACTACTATGATCAATAAATGTATGAGTTTCCTTGTTAAATTCTGCATTTATTGAGTGATTTCAGTCAATGATTTAGTGACAAATGCTACAGAATGAATTATTCTCTATTTGTATGCCACAGCATAACTGCACTCTATTTGCAGTCTCCCACTTCCACTTCCAACGATGATTAAAAGCATAATAAGAAGTCTGAGCAATCTGAGCTGCTTACTGGGTGAATTAACACGCTGAAATTAGACATGGCTTAGCTGAGATGCAAGATTCAATACCTCATTATATGCAGCTAGTGACTTTACAAGAGGCCTCTTATTGTCGAGTGATTTGTCTCCCTCTGTGATCCTTATCCGAGGAGCAAGAAGATATTTTCCTACATCCAGGAGATTCTAACAGGTGCGTAATCTATTGATACCTGCAATACAACAGTTTTACTGCCTTCATTAAGACAATCACTAATATTA
Source organism: Clarias batrachus (assembly GCA_003987875.1). Classification (NCBI taxonomy): domain Eukaryota; kingdom Metazoa; phylum Chordata; class Actinopteri; order Siluriformes; family Clariidae; genus Clarias; species Clarias batrachus. The sequence continues at coordinate 104,056 of QMIH01001193.1, read as the reverse complement.
ATATGTCCGGAGGTTATCACTTCTAGTTCTAGTAGTCACAATGTTTCTGCCTCACACAGAGATTTACACCCTCATGCTACGAGCAGGGGTCTGAGGTAGTTCACGTTTTGGCACAGGTCCTAAAAAGCACCCCGCCACTAAAAAGTTCCATAGAAGAAGGGTTCTGTTTACTTACGAATCTGGATGTTTCCATCAAATTCTATAACTGAAGACCAGTTCTGTTGCAGTATTCCAAAGGCTGATGGACAATGTCTGCCTGGATGTTACTCACTCAAATCTCTTGGCTGACCATTTGCATTCATTTCATTTCAATTCAAATCAATTGTATTTGATTTGTACAGTACAATAGACATCATCATCTTGAGAAGAACTCGGAAAGCCTGGACAGATCATAAACTTGAGGAAGTGTCGTCTGGGACAGAATAACGCACAATACCCATGATACAGCACTGTTGAGGCCTTTTCAAACCACAAGAAGGTATAAACTGTCTGCACCTTACCCCAGCCCACGATTACAAATGGTGAAGTCAGCCCTATTTAGCCCCTAGGCCTATCAAAACCAGTCTTAAATTACCCCTTCCTGGTATACACTAACACTGCTGAAGCCCCGTTGACGAAGAATTCCCTTTAAAAATGTGCTTAGCCCCCCCCCCCTTAATTTGCCACTTTCCCTGTGTTTAGTAACTCACACAATACCCATTCCTTTGCTTTTAAGCCACCTCGGATTCGTGTGCTGTCAAGGACCATGCCAGTCTGATACAAATAGAGTAGGTATGCCGTTTAGCACAACAGCACTGGTTGCTCTTCTGCAGGACTACTCAGGTGCAGGGCCAGGTGCAGCATGGAAAAAAAAACAACAGGCTATTCCTAAGATACACCCTCTATACCATGCCAACCATGAGCTTAGAGCAAGAGTGGTTAGACACTGTGACGCTGGGCCAACAACCCATACAGCCAAATAAAGCACTACTCCTCAATTAGGCACCAGCATGGTGCTGAAGGGACAGCACCTTAAGTGTTTTCAACAGTAATGTAGCATGCAGAAAGTGCAGCACAGTTGGCAGGGAATAATCATCCACCCTCTAGGATAAGCCACATGTTGTGAAAGGGTGCAGCCAGGTAAGTAGTAAGTAGTATCCAGCATGCTCAATGCTCTCTCTTTACTACAGACAATATAACAGCATAGAGCTCATTGCACATTTCTAACATTGTGTGTGTGCTTGTGTGTGTGTGTGTGTGTGTGTGTGTGTGTGTGTGTGTGTGTGTGTGTGTGTGTGTGTGTGTGTGTGTGTGTGTGTGAGAGAGAATGAGCGCATGCATGCACAGCTGCATGATGTATCATCCCCAGCCTCTGACTGGCTGGTTTTGTCTCAAATGCGTCATGCTGTGCCAATCAGAGCAAGCACAGTGCTATGTTAAGAGAGAGTGTGCATGCAAGAGAGAGACAGAGTTTAAGCGAGCAAAACCACATTCTGAGTGTATACAATAAACGAATTAAAAATGTATAAATTAATTGTGCAAATCCTGACCGGATACATTTAAAGACTATGATTATAGCTTTGCTACAGGACAACACTTTAGTCATCTCTGCTAGCATGAAGGACCGGTCTGTAGCTCTTTTGCTTCCCAGTGACATTTCACACAGGATACAGGGAACTGAAAGAGATTGAATCTGCTTAATCTTTAGGACAGTCTTTACATTCTCTCTAGCATCATGCATCACATCTCACCCTTGTTAATCTCTAAAGAAATTGACAAAACTTGAAGGCTCTCATTTAACTTAGTTGTCTTTCTCGATCTTTTTGGTGTATTACAACAGAAACTCCAGCTGACAAAGTGACTCAGTGCATGGCTGAAACATGAGAATCAGAGGTGAACATGTGGATTTCAATCTTATGCTTCTCAATTCAGTGCTCTCTAATGTTACACGGGAACTCTTCATTATTCTGTACCTCATCTAGCTGCTGGGCTGAGGGATGAGGAAATGGTGATGGGAAATGGTGCAGTAAAGACTGAGACAAGGACAAATATGTTGTAAGTCATGGTGTAGTTATAGATGTTCAAATAGTTCTAAGCAACTACCACAGAGTTAAAATTAGGAAAATAAAATCCAACTTTAAATTAGATGCAGTGGAATACATGTAACATGGATTGATACTAAAGATATATAAAATAAATGAGCTCCTATCATATTATTTTTCTGCTTTTTAAAAAAGAATTTACTGAATGGGGTAAGGAGGGATAATCTGTCCTTTTCCCGCTCACATTGCTAACCTGACACGCTCATGTAGAATTTGTTCATTTCTGTACACACAGGCCACTCAGTCTGTTTATTTAGTCCCTTGTCATTTTCAGACTGGATGCCTGACTTGCCTTCAATCTTCCTAAATTTCCCTACTTCACCCCATTACAGTACTTCACTCCCTCCATTGGCCTTCTGTAGCTGCCTGAAGCCAAAACGGCCAGCACTTAACTACCTCAAAGCACTTATCACACCCCGCAGTGCCCTACACACCCTCTTTATCAACTAACACTGCTTGACTGGTCCTGCCGTCTCAGAGTACATGTAAAGCATGCATCAAGACTATTCTCTGTTCTGGCATTTAGAGGTGGTGGAACAAACTTCCTCTAGTGGCCCAAACAGCTGAGACACTGGCGGTCTTCAAACACATCTGAACACTCACTTTTTCCTTCAACACCCTCCCAGAGTGGTTTGGGCTGATGGTACTGATGGTCAGTACCCTCTTTATAGGGTCAGTACCCTCTATAATGAACCAGTATAATTATGTATTTCAGAAAAGAGACTTTGAAGCACTTATGTAAAGGTGTCTGCCAAATGCCATAAATGTAATGAATGCTTTTTAAATTTTCAAGTCAACTTGTTTTATTTATTTAAACAGTTATGTTTTTTTCAGTTTATTGATCGACTGAGTGATTTATACATTCACCTTAAACAATATGTGACTGTGACCATACCTAACTGCCCTCTCTCTCTCTCTTTCTCCCTGGGTCGAGCTACACATGTAAAATGAGCTACGGTCGAGCTACAGTACACATTTCAGTGATCAAAATCCCACTGCCACAGAAATCTTGTGCATGGAAGCCTCATGTGGTCTGCTTGGGATGCGTGTGGTGACTGGGAACAGTTTCACATTACCTTGAAGATAGTCTTGGACTCAGCTGATGCAGACTGCTGTTCTCTGATGACTTGTGACTGCAGTTGCTCAGTAGTACTGGACTAAAACTCCTGTTTTATATACTCCTGAATGTACTGTATACAGTATATATAAATATACAGTATGTTTAAATAATATCAGATTCAGATGATCAGATTGTCCCTGATGAGCAAGCCAAGGGCGACAGTGGCAAGGGAAAACTCCAGGAGATGGCAATAGGAAGAAATCTTGAGAGGAACCAGACTCAAGAGGGAACCCATCCTCATTTGGGTGAAACAGATAGCAGGGATTGACCTGCATTCATACAGAGTGTTATGCTCATCAGAGACAATATTATGATTATGATTTGTACATAGTTCTTACACTTTTTAAAATCATTTTTTCGTATTTTTTAATTTTGTTTAAAATGCCATTGTTAAAAGCGATATACAAATAAAACTCACTCACTCACTGTCTATACCGCTTTATCCTGTATTCAGGGTGATGGGGGTCTGAAGCCCAGAAGTCTTAGGGCACAAGATGGGGGTACACCCTGGACAATGTGCCAATCCCATTGCGGGGCACACACACACACACACACACACACACACACACACACACACACACACACACACACACACACATATAGGCAGTGGTTCAGAGGGGTAAGGCACTGAGTTACTAATGGGAAGGTCGGTGGTTCGATCCACGGCTCCATCAGATTGCCACTGTTGGGCCCTTGAGCAAGGCCCTTAACCCTATCTGCTCCAGGGGCGCTGTATCATGGCTGACCCTGCGCTCTGGCCCCAGTTACGCTGGGATATGCGAAGAAGGAATTTCACTGTGCAATAATGTATGTGTGACAAATAAAGGCTTAATTTACACTCATTCACACACTATGAACAATTTGGAAATGCCAATTAGCCTAATCCGCAGGTCTTTGGATTGTGGGAGAAAACAGGAGTACTCACCAAGCACAGGGAGAACATGCAAACTCCATGCACACAGAGACGGGAATCGATCAAACCAGAGCCCTGGATGTGCAAAGCGACAGTGCTAACAACTACACCACCGTGCCGCCACAAATAAATGACTTAATTTCGTTTATTTACTTAAATCAAAGTTTTCAATTATTCGTATAGCGCTTTTAACAATTTTCATCGTCGCAAAGCAGATTTACACAATCAAAAGAATTATTTAAGTTTGCATGAAATGTGAATGTGTATGAATCAAAAACTGGTCAGATAGTCCCTGATGAGCAAGCCGAGGGAGACAGTGGCAAGGAAAAACTCCCTGAGATGGCAGTAGTTGAGGTAGTTCAGTATAATAGTTATTAATAGATGTTATTTGATGTTAATATGGAGTCCAGGTACTTATTGGAGGCTCAGGTAGACTTGTAGGAAATTCCAGTCCTGAACTATCGAGTGACTGGAGCCAAGTCCGCAGAAAAATGGCCGTCAACATCATGCGAGGCCAGAACCGTCTTCCTAGTAAGAAGTAATAGTCATATTTTTCTTAATAATAAGAGTAAAGAAGTAAGCAAATACTAAAAGTTTTTTTTCCAACATTTACACATTGTCATTCATTTCTCAGGTCGTTGAATTGGAACCCTGAGTTTACGCAGGGTCATGTGGTTGCTAGTGCCCTGCTGGGGGCGCTATGTCCGGCTGCTCTGCTCTCCTCCCCGGCGTTGGCGCAGAACAAGAAAAAGGGGACAAAGAAGCCGGAAGAGGCGGGACGCATGACGACATACGTGGTCAGGGGTGAAAGTTGATTGGAGCGCGTTTCGTTGTCTTTGTACGAGGAGAGTGGAGTCTGATCACGCAATTGTGTGTCTTCCCTCTTCCCCGAATCCTCTCTAAATTCCCTCCCGAACCTTTCCCCTTTTTACCCTATAAACCCTACCCCTCCCCTGAACTCATCGCCGGGGTTGGAACAGGTACGAGAACATACACTTGTGTTCGTTTTGTTTCGTCGTTTTCTTTTGTAGAACTACGGCAAGACCGTTGAAGATCATCGGACAGAGTGCGTATGCTCACTAGGCCTCTGCGGACGCGAGCTAATTGTGCTAACAGGCTAAAAGTCGTTATATGATGGTGTTATTCTTTTCTCTCGTACAGGTTATGGAGATTTTAAATAATAGCTGTGTGATGAATGTATTTTGGTTTTGTTGACTTTTTATGTAGTTGGTTTAGAGCTGCTTTTAGAGTGTGTTAGCTGGTGGTGTGGTCGCTAAGCTAAGATGCGCTTGACAGCTAATAGCTAATAACTGAGCGTGCTGATCGAGTTAATGTCGTGATACAGAAAAGTCAGCTTTAAACACATTTCTATGTGAGAATTACTAAAATAGTGTTTATTGTAATACTTGGGTTCCAGCTCGTTGCCAGCAGGAGGTTAGCAGGCACTTAGCAGGAGTGTAGTCAGGGTGTTATTGCTGTATGGCGTTACGGTGTGACGTATTATTGCCATTTTGCGCCACGCGAGATGGCCGCGCTAATGAGGGACTTAACGCGTTTCCCGTTCCTTCGTATTCTTCACAATTACTTTAGCTCTTTATTACTTTTTTAACTCTGTTTTGTTTTTCCCCCCTCATAATGGGTACATCCGGGTACCTAATCTTGAGTCTAGTTTATTGCAAGTTAAGCGCGTTTATAAGGAAGGACGCAGCATCCGTCACTCCTCACATGCGCGTACTTGTTTATGTAGCGCCAAAATGCGTCCCGTTTTACTCTTTTTCCTCAACGTTGAAGCGCCTGAACCATCTAAAACGTTTTGTTCCATTGGTTTCGAAAATAATTTTTAGACACACTCGCCGACTTTTCGGGAGATAGCAATGCGTTCGTCTCAAGTGGCTACTTGCTAAACAAGGGACAAAATGGGGGACGTAACGTTAACTTCCTCGCCGTGATTAGTAAACATGGACATGCACGAAGTGATAGTTGATGCAATAACCATACAGCTGTGGCTCAGGTCCAGTTCTGACCTTACTGTTCATGAAGCTAAGAGAACCTTAGAAGTGTAAAAACAGCGCTTCAGTTCACATGCGTACATTTATATATCTGGGTACTGTATTTAGCAGAGTCCACTAGAGGGCGCATCAGCGCCAAAACATCTCGAGCCATTGAAACTGTAATGTTTATAAGGATTTCATGCGCAGTAGCGTTACAGAGTTTTTCTCTTTAAAACTTTTTGCCGTCTGTGTGATCGTCTTCACGAGTTGCATTTTAAATTTGCAATCCTCAGTAATTTTTGTAATTTTATTAAATTTCTTTACAACATTTTTGCTGCGGTTTAAGACGCTTTTAAAATATATATACGTACTGTAATACGTATAAGTGTTCATGTTAAAATTGAATGACTCTGTAGAGTAGAATATGATGCAGTTTGAGACGTGACAGTAGTTTGTCCGCCCTGTTATGGACAGTGTTAGATGGTGCGGTGCTATACTGCCTCTCCTGTTTACGTTGGGTATTGCACTGTGCTGAAGCACCGCGTTAATTTCTGAAGAGGCGCACGAGCGTTGTGGCGGCCATCTTGTGTAGGTTTAGTTATCAGTAAATACAAATCCGCTTTAACCCTTCACTGCTGGAGCCAAATGGAATTAAGTTTGGAGGAAAACTTGGACCAGAACATGGGTTGACGTTGTGACATAGTTTGACATCCCTGTTTTGTTGAACATAACAAAGCTGTTTAAACATCTTTAGCCACCTTTATTTCTTCAGTTTGATTTCAGGGTGTTCGTGGTCAAGGGGAAACCTTGCCGCCTTGGAGTTTTCTCATGTCCGTGTCTTTGAATAGGTTTCCTCCGCGTTCGCTGGTTTCCGTTACTTTTCCAAAGGCATGCATGGAGTCAGTTTGGCTAGGCTGAATTGTGTCTAGGTGTGAATATGATGCCTTGTAGTAGACCGGAATCCCAACAGGGGTGAATTCTCCCACCTTGCACTCTAGCGTTACTCGGGTTCACTCCAGAATTCCCACTGATCAGGATAAAGCAGTTACTAGAATTAAATAAATGCTTAATGTCAGGTCTGCATTTCTATGTTTCACTCTTGGGTAAAAAAAAAGGGGGGTATGCATATAACATTTGTGCAGCACTTGGGCCTGGAGAAGCCATTGATGGTATTTAGCTGCTCCAGACAGTTCTAACTAAAATAAGTTGTTTTGAACTTTTTCCATTTTAATTCTAGTTGTGACAACTCCAGTTGGAACTGATTGGCCTAATCAGTTTTAAGGCAACAGTTTCCCTTTGACATCTCAACATGACTGACAACTGAGAAAAATCATTTTTTTCTTTTTAATTAACTTTTTATGAATTTGTTTATGTAAAAGGAGGTTACAGTATTCACATGGGCTGGTAGTTCTATCCTGGACTTTTTCTTCTTTTCAAAGTTTCCAATATTATAATCATGGAATAAGATGAAATTCCATCAATTCTTTATTTTTTTTTTTTGTATGTATGTTTTTGAAGCTGTTAACATTTTAGCAACTCCAGTAATACTCTTGCTTTAAGCGGTATGGTGTATGCAGTCAATATTTAATTCCTCCAGTTTGATAAATATGTAATTCGTGTGTAGTAATTACATCACCAATGTGAGCTTTTCAAGAGGCTGTTTGAGTAAAGACCTCCAGTCATGTATATCCCATTTTGCCTCATCATTATAAGGCTCATAATGCTGTTATCAGAGCCTCACCATACCATCTGTATGCCCATCATGTGACCTTTTCCATTCCTCTCAGCTGTTCAGGTCTGTGCCCACTGTAGCCTCAGATTGCTGTTTGACTGGCAGGGGATGACCTCAGAGTTGTTTTAATCCAGTCACATCCAAGTTTCCATGTGTTGTGCAGTACAAGACGCTTAATTTTTGCTGGCCGTCATTGAAAAAATAATCTCTCCAGTTTAAATCGACGAAATGAGCGCGTCCTTAACAAACCTTAATAGCCTATGCTGTCGAATTTCACAGAGCAGAAAAACATCTTTCTCTGATGCATTTTATCTTCCCTTTCCTGCCAAATAGACAAAGCTGTTAATGTTTTCTCAGTCTCTCTCTCTCTCTCACTCACACACGCACACAATGTGAATGGGGTCAGATTATGAAAGTGAAACAAGTTTGTTGTTTATCAGGAATTTATGGGCCATTTTAATTTAATAAAACCTCTGTTCAATAAAGTTCCTGAACAGGTTATATCATTTTAATTCCTGTTTATAATGAGCTTGGTTACAACTAATAGCTTGGATTAGATTTACTTCCAGGCCTGACCTCAGGTGTGCATCGTTCCAGATCGTGTAAATGAGTTCTCAAGCCAAAAACAACTTGGCATTGACGTTACATGTACATGATAATACGTTTCAAAACAATGTCAACATGATTTGTGTTTTCTTGTAAGGTTGTCTGGTTATCCACAACAGTTTAAGCTACAGGGTGTGTTTGTTTTGGAATATTTTTTACAGACCTACATGCAAATTGCCTATGCGGTCACTCTGTATAAAACTGTTTTTCCTTTTTGCGAGGTCAGCCAGTAGTAGCAAGCCAGACAACTCTAGTGCGCTTGCTAACACACAAGACCTTGTTGATGGAGAAAGGCGTCTTTGTTATGATCCGTCAGCGTGCTGCTCGTGCAGCTCTGTTTACCGAGTTACACACTGTCCTCAGGGTTCAGTGCGCCTCTGAGGCTGATTATTAAGCACTGTCTAGCTGAAAGACGGTTGAAGAAAAAAATGCTTCTCTGTTCCGGTGCCTGCAGCTTTATGTTAAATGCTAGTGAAAATCCAGGCATTAATTCAGCTGTGTATTCCTTTCTGGCACAAACGTATCTGAGCTGGCGTGTGTCAGTATCTTTCTGTCCATTCAAACCTGACAACTGACTGAGAAATTACTTTTGCAAGATTTTCAGGACTCTTTAACTGTTAGGAGAGGAGGACAAGCCTGTTTAATATGGAGTAATCAAATGTTACACACTGTAAGTAATTGCTGCTTCCTCGCTGGCAGTACCTACGTATGTGTTCGACAAATGCAATGAAGGGAAATACAGATGTACAGAATACAAAATATTCCCTGGAATACTGGCTTAAGTTAAAATGATTCTAAGGCTGATAAGATGTAGTCATGTCTTGGTATGAGTGGTGCGCGAAGTACGCACACCCTGTACTTGAGTAAAAGGAGAAATGCATGAGGTAAAATGTTAGTCCCATTTACAATTCTGCTTGTATAAGACTACTCATGTTCAAATAGATATCAAATGTACTGAGCTTGTCGTAGCTTACAGTAGCCTTAAAGTCATGGTAAAAGAGGCTCTATCTCTTTTCCTGTACTTACTGTGGATGTACAGTAGTGAAAGTTCTTTTTTTTTTTTTTTTTGGTCGTTTCGCTCCTGTGATTAGGGAGTTGTAAAGATGAGGTTCCTCTTTTGGAACTGCTTCAAAATTGCACATGCTGGTAGAGTACCTCTTCCTCTATTCAACAGTACTACTCTATGGTGAAAGGTGGGAAATTTCCTTTGTCGCAGTAGATGTTCTCCCATTTTGTGGTGTCTCAAACACTGCGTTCTGGATCTTTAAACTTCGTCCATCTGTGCACATCAGTGGTGTCATCTCCATAAACATTCTGTACTGCAGTGGGAGGCAAATGTTTTTTTTTTTTTTTCCTTTTAAATGAGGATTTGATTGAGTTCAGTTATGGTGCAAATGCATCATTTGTGATGATCGAGTAATAGCCCTTGTATCTTGATCATTTACCCAGCTTGCTAATACAAATATACATGTCCACACACTTATTTAGTGACGTTGCTTAATTGCATTCCTGCCTAGTATACTATAAATGTACACAAGCTGATTACTTATGCAACAGTTTGCTAGCTGTTTGCACTTGGAAATTACTGGCTAGCAAGCAAACGTGTAAGGTAATTAGTGACGAAGTAGTTCTGGGCGATATGACCTCAAATCAATATTATGTATAATTGAATCTTTTACCTCTATTTTGATGATCCAAAAGATTTGTACTGTAAATCTGCTTAACTGTATAATCTAGGATTTTTGTTTTGTAATGAGTGTTCTCAATGTGGCAGGCTGGACATGGTAGAGTCATATGTCTACACACATGGCAGTCTGTTTTTAAAAGGCACAGTATATGAACTCAGTGGAGAAGGTATTAACAGAATTATGTGAACATAAATGAAATAATTGACATGCTCAATATTGAGCTCTGTTTGTTTGTGTTTCTATTTATTTAGCCTTAAAGAGAAATCCATTTTAAAGCTTAAGTTCCCAGTTATCAAAATAAAAATTTTCTGTCTGACCAGGTTCAACAGTGGTGACCAAAGAGCATACAGTGGAACCAGGTATATCTCCAAAGCACAGGGATGGACTCCAGCGTGATTGAAGGTGGACTCAATGTCACCCTCACCATCAGGCTGCTTATGCATGGTAAAGAGGTTGGCAGCATTATCGGAAAGGTAGATGACTTTTATATTTACTTTTAGTTTTGCTTCAGTGAGAGAAATTGTGTAGTTTTAAATAACAGCTATTTACTAGCCATTTTTTTTATTATTATGAACATGCAATTGGATTTCTCCAGTACAGAAAAGGAACAAAAATGTTTGTGCATGCTGTCAATTATAGTTCGTAGAAATGAAATTCGAAACTTTCTAAAAGAAACAGAAATCAGTGTTGGGCAAGAAAATTACAACCTGTGCATCTTGATCAAAACCTTTTATTTGGTGTGTATTTTGAATGCTGGTGCCAGCAGGAATTAAAAAGCAGCATGCCAAAGAAAATTAGCTTGTGAATTAGGCCTGTGTGACACAATCTTTTTCTCCCTGTGTATAATATTCTATCAAAAATATGCCTGATTGTTTGGGAGGGAGGGAGGGAATGTTTAAAAAAAAAAAAAAAGGAAAAAAAAGGCCTTTAAAGAAACAAGCGTTTCCACCATTTCAGATTTAAAGAGTGTAGGCGAGGGTGTAATAATATCAGCTGTGCACTCGGGACTGCTTGCCAGCAGCTGCGTTTGTGAGAAGTCGTCTGAATGGTGGATATTTGGTTGATTCTGTAGTATCACAATAAATGATTTTCAATGAAAAAAAAAAATAGCACTGCATTTTATACAAATCATGTGTCTTAATATTCCATGGGTGATATTTTCTCTGCTTATCTGCAGGCTTCCAGCAGTGCTTAGAGCATCAGAGTGTTCAAAGTTGATGCATTTTTTTATTTTAGGGAGGAACAGACTATTAACTTGTTTTTGAGCGATAGCTTGCAGATAAATTGCAGAGCAGCAGAGAATAAATGTTGACAGTTCTTGGAATAATATAATATCTCTGGATGGCATGGCAGTTATTTTTCTCTTCTTTTTTTATGGATTATGCCACTTATGCTTTCTGTGATGTTATGTGAGTCATTAAGGCGTACTGTTCATGGTCATTTATATTTTTGATGTGAGTAACAAGCGGCTGGTCTTTTTCTTTCTTTTATAGAAAGGTGAATCAGTGAAGAAGATGCGAGAAGAGGTGAGCTTTATGGTTCATGCGAGTCGTTTAGACTGATTACTTGCATTGGAACGCTAGCATTTAACTTAAGTCCCTGTCTTAGTGGAAGTAATTTGATTGGACATTTTTTTTAACTTTATTATATCCCATTAAATAATTACCTAAAAATGTACTGATAAAAGTTTGCTCATTTTATTTGTCTCCTGTTCAGAGTGGAGCTCGCATCAACATCTCGGAAGGGAACTGCCCGGAGCGCATCATCACCTTGGCAGGGCCCACCACTGCCATTTTTAAAGCCTTCTCCATGATCATTGATAAACTCGAAGAGGTACACATTAATAATCTCATTTCACACTCATCTACACTTTTACTTTCTGTACCTTTAATTTTAAGATGCCCTTGACCTGCAGCACTTTTTTTTTTTTTTTTATTGATGTCACCTCTGTGAAGTGTAGTGTTTTCATATACCCTTGGAGATTTAAAAGTCCAAGGGCTGTTCGAGTCAAACGGGGAATTTGTGCAGTATAGTGATAGTGCAGAATAACAGGACACACAGTTCTGAGAGTCCCTTTATTTCTGTATACAGTTTCCTGCTACACTAATGCACTTATCCTAGTGTTTCAGTAGTGCTTGGATACCATCAAGGTAGAAAGAGTTCTCAGTGCGCCAGAGCCACAAACACACTGGCCTGCTTCATGTCTGAAACTCTGGCCTCCCAGGAACTCCTTGAATGGTCCCGTCATATGGAAATGTCAGGGCAGTACAGGGATGTAGCAGCAATTCCCAGTCCGCTTCCTGCAATGTGTAAGTGTTGTGGTGATCAGCATGTGGTCATTCTCGCATCCTCCTGCAAAAACCTTTGAACGGAGCTTTTATTTTATTATTTTATAACCTTCTTTAAATGGTCCTGGGTTGTCCCGAAACCCGGCGTGAAACAAGGAATAAAATGTGCAACCAAGAAAGATTGTAAGCTTTCAAATTATGCGGCGCTAAGAAATTTAATTATGTAAACAGTAAAATAATAACAATGATCATTGCAATAACTGCAGGTTTACTTTGCTTGAGGTCAATGAGTATGAGCAAATTGTGCTTTTAAAAAAAAAAAAATCATAAAAACCTGGCATGATCTTGGTGGGTTATCCAGCATGGTTAAATTAGTTATTTAACACGTTAGTTATATAACATAAGATGATATTGCCATCTGGCATTGCATTTATTCAAGAAAATTTTAATTGATGGCCTGATTATAACACCCACAAATTCTGTAATGGCCTCTGATAAGAGATTAGTCATATAGTGTATGTATTTAGGGAATACAGTTTCGTTACTCCAGTCCCCTACTTAACTTGGACTTACTTTTGTCCTCTGGTTATTTTTCAGGACATTAGCAGCTCCATGTCCAACAGTACAGCCACCTCAAAGCCTCCTGTCACACTGCGCATTGTCGTGCCCGCCAGCCAGTGTGGTTCTCTTATCGGTAAAGGTGGCTGCAAGATTAAAGAGATCAGAGAGGTAAGTGTAAACTTGCTAGAAATTTTCAGCTACTCTGCTAACTCTTACAGTTTTTCTGTTACATAGCATTGGACAAGTGTCACTTATTTTATTTTTCATTTTAATAAGTCAACGGGAGCTCAGGTACAGGTGGCAGGGGACATGCTGCCTAACTCCACTGAACGAGCCATTACCATTGCTGGGACACCGCTTTCCATCATCGAGTGTGTGAAACAGATCTGTGTTGTCATGCTGGAGGTAAACACTTATCTGTTTTTAGGGCGGATTTTTGTATAAAATGTATTAATGTTCTCAGACATTTTCGCTTTAATACTCCACGACAGGTTGACGGATCATTTTGTGCAAGGTCTCGTTTTTCAAGCCATGCATAGAACAATTTTCAAGTCTTTAAACAAGTTTTAATATTATAACTGCCTCTGTATTTGTATAATCCTTCACAAAATCTGTGGAATATTTATAAGGAATTTATCACTTTTAGGCCATTTACCGTTTGCAGGTTTACCCAAATAATTTTTATTGATCTGGTATCAAAAACTCGCCCATCAAGTCGACCAACAAAAGATAGATTTAATTGTACAGCTCCTGTGCCCAGTGGATGTGGGCTGAATCCTACATGTTTATAGATTTCACCTGTACATGACCACACAGATTAAACATCCCAATTAGTTTGTTTTTTTTAATATATGGTTTAAGTGCTTGTTTTAAAAGAGTAATTTCATAACGCATGTAAGACGGCGTTTGGCTCTTGTTCTGTTTGGGGTCTCGGAGAGCCCAAAGTCTCAAGCACCCCAAAAAAATAAAGGTTTTTATTATATTTCATGAGGGAGAAAATGCGAGCAATGCCAAACTGTGGGTAGTGCATTTGTAGTTTTCAGAAAAGAACAAGTGTAAAGAAATGATTAAGTGTAAGCAATGCTTCAAAATCCCTTTTGAAGACAGCAGATATGCTGCAGTCCATGTTGCAGACCTTTCATCCATCATCATCTGTAAAAATGATCTTTTTTTGGTATGACAGGATGACAGACACAAATCTTTCAGATGTTATGTATTGTTCTGAACTTGGGCAAGCCTTAAAGAGCTCAAAAGGAAAGCACAATAGCAGCCAGTGATTATGCACCAATGAAGTACAATGCAGAATTGTGATTGGTTCAGGCTTTCGTAATTTCTGCCAGCATTGACGGGCAATTTATTCAGTTTTCTTCCTGACAGTTAATATAATGCCATTGTTGCTCTCTCTCTCCCTCTCTCTTTTAGTCTCCTCCCAAAGGTGTCACCATCCCGTATCGACCCAAACCCTCAGGTTCGCCTGTTATCTTTGCTGGAGGACAGGTTAGTGTTTCTGTCAAGGAATTGCCCTAAATTATGTATCACAATAGCAAATGAATTTGCTCCTGAAACCATATTTTATTGTCATTTTTAGGCATATGCGGTGCAGGGACAGCATGCCATTCCCCAACCTGATGTAAGAACAGTGTGATTAATTTTCTAGGTTGGAAATGTTTGTTTGAAATGGACTTGGTTTCTTCATGTGACTTAATCATTAGAAATACTTCTATTCTGTAAGCCTGCAGTTTTTCCTTTCTTGTTTCCCTTTATAGCTCACTAAACTTCATCAGTTGGCAATGCAGCAAAGTCCGTTTCCTCTGGCCCCAAGTAGCCAGGGATTCACTGGTGAGTATTTGGAAAGTCCGGGATCATTTTCCGATTCCAACGTTTTCAAGGACATTTGTTGGTAGATTTTTATTTTAGGAGTGTCTAATGGTGATTTTGCTAGGGTTATTAAAGCTCAGTGTCACTGATGGGTTGAGCAGAATCCTTTGAAACATTTTTATACCATAGTGTTCAAATCTGATGGCTGATGCACATATACCAGTGCAACACTGTCATTGCACCTGTAGAAACCATTCCAATATTTTAACAGCTACTTCTAATACATGAAGTGTTCATTTGTCTTTTTATTCAATGGTTTGCTGAATATAATGTGGATCTTGTGATCTTAAGTTGATAAATATGCATCCCCACTGTAACTATAGAGATTATTTAATCAAACATTTTACCCACAAATAGGTGTATTGTATAGTATAGTCACTAATCAGTATAGTAGTGATTGCAGCTATTAAATCTTTGTAGCGGTTATGCCGCATAGTACAAGGTTCTACGTTTGGGCTGTGGTCATTGGTGGGGCAGAGATCATTTCTAAAAGCTTTTTTCTTCACTTGAGTCCAAAATAACTTGCATCCCATCGTTTCCGTTATTCTTAATACTGTGCCGCTGTTCTCTTACAGCTGGCATGGATGCCACCACACAAACTGGCTCTCATGAACTGACCATTCCAAATGACGTGAGTTTGTGTGCGTTTGTAAATATTGAATGGCATTTGCAAAGTCATGAACCAGATGTGATTATCGAATCCTTTTTCTTTGCAGTTGATTGGCTGCATCATTGGCCGTCAAGGTGCCAAGATAAATGAGATTCGCCAGATGTCAGGAGCTCAGATCAAGATCGCCAATCCTGTCGAAGGCTCCAACGATCGCCAAGTCACCATCACTGGCTCCCCAGCCAGCATCAGCCTGGCCGAATACCTCATTAATGCTAGGTAACACGCATGCACATACTGCTTATGATTTCAATTTCTTACGTTAAACTGTAAACACAGTGATACTTTTTCTGTAACACATAAAAGGTTAACAGACGTAAACAGTTGTCTGTATTGCTGGTGTCCAAGAGAGTAAAAGGGTCGGGGAGAAGGTGGAAAGACTTTTTCCCAGCCTTACTCACCGCTTCTCTTGCTCATGCATGCAGAATAGAGCAGATTCTTTCCTCCGGGTGTGTTCTACTGTCTTGTGTTGTGGCAAGAGTGGCAGTTTAAAAAAACTAATAGCCCCACCATGCTCTTTCCAACAATATGCTTATTTCCCCCTAGTAATTAATACACTGGGTGTAATATAGACTGTCTGGCCAAAAAAAAAAAAAAGTCGCCATTTTAGAACGTACAAATTATTGGGCTGCATCAAGCAATGAAAATCATTAATGGGATTTTAAATTACTGCAAACTGGTTAAGAGCTCTTCTACACATTATCAAAACTGTGGAAGGGTAGGGCTGAACCATCGCCTTCGCGGAAGTAATGTGGTTGAGAAAACAAAAAACCACAAATGGACATGACTGATCACTGCATGTTCAAAAAAATAATAATTAAGAAATAATCAGCACTAAAAACCGTAGATATGTTTAATGGTGATAGTAAAAGCATTTCTGTACATACACAATAGACGCAATAAAACGCAAACACAGGATTGGGACTAAACAGCTGTGTGGCCATAAGAAAACCACATGTTGGTGAGGCTAATTACAGTAAGGACTTCAGTTTGCTATGGAAGCTTAAAGATTTAGACTTGAAGACTTTTTAGAGTAGTAAAAAAACAGGGTCATGTGGTCTGGGTGAAGCACATTAAACAATCCACCCATCATGCATAGTGTCACTGTACAAGCATCTAGTGGCGCCTCAGCTGGTCAGGTCTAGACTCAACAACGTTCTAGAAATAAAATGGTCAGATAATGACTTGAATGTACAGAATGACCAGGTCATCGTAGGGAAGTTTTTCTTCCCTGGTAGTGCAGGCATATTCCCAGGCTCCATTTGTGAAATAGCGGTTTTAGGAGAACGAGGAATCATTTTCACATTAACTAGTTGTAATCAAAGCCAAATGTGATTTAAACTAAATCTTATTGTGTGTTGGTGGGGGGTTTTTTTTGTTTGTTTTTTGGCAAAGCCGTGTATGTAGCATATTGTACCTGTTAAAAAACATAAAAAATGTAAGGCAACGTTTCAGGTAGAACAAGGATTGTGTAGCATCACTTGCATGCCAGTGTGTGTTTAGTGTACACTTTAAAAGCTAAATATTTCACCTGTTTGTTTTCCAGACTTTCTTCTGAGGCAACAGGACTGGCTACAAACTGAGCTTCTCGTACGCCGCCATATCTCCATTAGCCAGTTACCCCCCCCCACCCCCGCAACCTATATACACAAACACACACGTGTACAACCACACACCCACACAAACAAGTGCGCACGTGTGTGCACTCACTTTCTGCAAAAACAAAAAAAAGCAACCAAGTATTCTCAACCCAGCTTTTGTCCTCACCCATGCAGGCTGTGCTTCATAAATATATTTTCTGGAAGTTAATATGCATAGGTATTTTATTTATTTATTTCATGGACATGTTTTTAAAATCCCTTTTGCGTATAGTTTTTAACACCTTTTGGTTTTCGACATATCCTGTTGTACACAATATGATTTACTGGGAAAATCTGATAATTATTTTTTTTTTAGATGAGTTTTTTTGTAAGATTTTTCTTACAAAGCATATGGGGGAACTAATAATGTAAACCAATAAGTTCACAGCTTTTTCAGTGTACCATACAAATTTATTTATTTTAATTTATATCCAGGAAGCTGTCAATTTTAGGGGTTTGGATGTTTTTGAGCAGACAAGCTCCATTCCACATTTCCTGGCTTTGTTTCCCCTTTTGTTATTTACCTTGTCACCCAATTTGTGAAGTATTTCAGTGGATTGAAGGCTGCAGTGTATTTGTTAATTGCTGGTCAAATGTCAAATATCTTGTCATTCCTGTTTACTATTTTCCCCGGAAGCCGAAGGCCGTTTTGATAGAGGGATGGGCAAGAGCGTGTCGGACATTTCTGATAAATTGATAAATATTACTGATGTGATGAGTTGATTTAATATTTCTTTTAAACAGAGAGAATATTTTTTTTAACCTATTGGGGTGGGGAGCCTGCAAAGGATTCCAAACTGACTCATTGTTTATATGGTGTGACTGATTTAATCAACTAGAAGGATCATTCTAGAAGTAACACTAGTTTCCTCTTTTCTCAGTTTGCTTGGTTAAAATTTTTATTTTGTAAAGGAGAACCTAAAACCTTTTTTGTGCACGTTTTCAGAATATTCTAGATTTGAAGTGCAACAGGAATGAAAAACTATAAAATGCAAATTAAAATGATGTGAAATGCTGAAACTATTACATGGATGTGGGTTTTTTCCCCCCTTCCCTCTTCTTTTATATATTTATATATCTCCTACCACCGAACCCATTGACTAGAACAGCTAGAACGGTGTGATATCCGTCAGCATACATAAAACTATTGGGGACAAAAGTGTCTCAATTCTACTACATAGATTACACTTGTGGTTTGCAGTGATGTTCACCCTTTTAGAGATACTTTCACAGTTCTGTTCATTTTGGCAGTAGTGCAAGTTCTACTTTGGACAGCTTTAACACAGTGAGTATTTTAAAGTCAAGTGCAAAATATTTTCCCCCATATGTGCTCTGTAGATAACTATGAAAGTAAAAAAAAAAATGTAACCGTTACCTTTATTTCGAGACGTTTTGGGGCATTTGAAATCTTCAGAATGTTAAAATTTTATGCTTTCATCATAGTTGGGTGATGCAAATGAAACGTAAGCTAAGCAGTGGACAAGGTCAATGACTTTGATGTAAAGTACCACTGTTTTATATATTGTGCTTGGTGTTTTGCCTGTGGTCAGCTCTGCAACTTTGTAGGCTTGGGCTGAATATTTGGTAAAATAGACTTTGTAAACTGCTAACGTGTGCTTATGTGGTTGTGCCAACATATGTTTAAGCTACTTTCTGGCTTAAGGCACACAAGGCTGTGTTTTTTTTTTTTTTTTNTTTTTTTGGGGGGGGGGGTGCATAGATTTGCCTTTTACAGCATAGATTTGAAAACCGTTGTTAAAATAAATTAATTTAGACTTGTCTAAATTGATTCAGTGATACCTGGAGTGTACAAGTCACCAATCAGCCATAGCATTAAAACATGAATTAAGCCAGATGTTTTGTAGGTTTCCCTTTTTACTCTGGGCAAAGCTCTGACCCCTCAGGGCATGACTCCATAAGGCCTCTGTGGGTGTGCTGCAGTGTCTAGCGCCAGAACATCGAGCCTCTGTGGAGATCTCCGATAGAAATTTAGAGACCGAGTCGACAATCTTGAACTCTCTGCCTGCTAAGCTCCATGCACTGGGTGTTCTGATATCTTTCTGCGTTAACCTTTTTTCTTAGCAATTTTTGCTGCATTGTATTTTGTGGGATTTGACCGGCCAGGTTAGCTTTTGTTCCCCACAGGCATAGATGAGTCTTGGGTGCCCACGATCCTGTCGCTATCATGATTAGACCTCATGGTGGATGGTTGGTGTTATGGCTTATCAGGGTATATTGTATGTTAATTCAGTACAACCGATGTGCTTGCTACCTTGTTGGGTGGATGCCAAGTGAGATATTTCTATAGCCAGATAATTATAATTTTTTTTTATTAAGCACAAGCGTTGTTTCACACATTTTATCAAGTAAAGCTTGAAGGAGCTCCATGAAGTTATTACTCACCTGAATCTGTAAATCGTTTAATAATATGCATTTGGAAAATTCATGGAGGTATATATAATGCATTGTCCTTTGAGAGTTGCAACAGGCAGGATCTCTCAATACCTTCTCAGATTGAGGTCAATGAAAGGTAAGAAACCAGCAATTGTTTGAAAAGAGTTGCTGGACAATCTGAAAGCATGTAGAAAAACACTCACTCGGTCGATAGCGCTTTGTCCTGTATACAGGGTCGTGGAGCCTTAGGGCACGAGGCAGGATACACCCTGGACAGGGTGTCGATCTATAGCAGGGGACCTACACATATACACACTCATTCACACGCTACAGAGAATTTGGGAATGCTGATTAGCCTGATCTGCATGTCTTTGGACTGTGGGAGGAAACCCACCAAGCACCACATAGATCCAAGGTGAGAATCGAACCCAGAACCTGGAGGTGCAACGACACAGTGCTAACCACCATGCCGCTGCATGTAAAAATAAAAAATAAAAAAAAAAGGCAATTTCATTGTTGAAACAATAAGCAATGAACAACACCCAGGTCTCTATTTCCTGTCAGGAGAAATCCTGGTAGACTGGCCTGTCTAGTGGTTGATTCAGCCTGCTCGTTTTAATTACTTTATTGTTTTATTGATTGACTGGTTTGCAATTGGTTAGGAATTGCAAGGAAAGAACTAATGGGTCTTTCAACACAGTTGAAACCTTCATCATATGCTGTGCAGCTTCTGTAAATAAAACCGTAAAGCTGAATGTAGATGCACAGAAGCACTGACGGCAAGCAGGGATGAAATGGGCGTGAAAAGGCTTTCCAGAAAGATGCTTAATGAAGATGCAAATTGTATCTAGCAAGGATTTATTAAATGTCTTTTAAAAACATCGCAAAATCAAACAGGCTTACACACAGCCACGCTTTAATACACGAAATCCGGTATTCAGTGTTTCTTAAATGCCAAATGGTTTTGTTTTGTAGAACCTGCAATGCCTGCAAGTGCATGATTTAAAGTAAATCAAATCAAGCTTCTTAAGTGTACATTTATTCTTGTGTAAATGCTCGTATGAAAAATGTGAACAAAAATATGTTTCCTGCTAAATAAATAAGGCCCAATATCTCATCACACACTCAGAGAGTAGATTGAGTGTAATTTAAAGTGATGAACGTAATGAAATAGTAGTTACTATAATAAATAAACCTATACAACAAGTCCAGATGCCACCACTTTGTCATTAAAGCAACACACACACACACACATGATGTACTGGAAAATGGGATTTATTAGACCGGGCCACTTTCTAACGTTGCTCCCTGGTCCAGTATTAATACTCACCTGACCATTGTAGCTGCTTTTGGCAGTGGGCGCGGGTCCACGTGATCACACTGACTGCTCTGTGGCTACACATCTTCATAGGCAACAAGTTATCGTGGACTGTGTGTTCGGAGCTCTTCCTATGGCCCTAAAGCCAGCACTAACTTTGTCAGATATTTGTGTTGCAGAAGCCTTTTCTTCCCCAGGCACATAATGAGCCTTGGGCGCCCATAACCATGTCGCTGATACACCAGTTGTCCTTCTTTAACCTTTTTTTGGTAGGTGCTAACCACTGCATCCCGTGATAATGCACCTTGGGGCAAAGGTTGGGTTGAGGACTAGAATCTGGGCAGGCCAGTGCCAACCAAGGCAAACCATGTCCTCAAGAACCTGATTTTGTGCACATTGCCATTGTCTTGCCTAGGCAGGTTTGGGTTGACTTGATCTAATGGGGAAATGTACGGAAATGTGTAAGAAATATAGCAGAAACTAGCGTTCAGACCTCCTGCCGTCAATGTATTTCAAAAGCACATGTCTCACAACAACCCAGTAACCCATTTATTGGCCAAATTCCAAGGAGATGGTTCAGGTAGTTTAGAATACATTGCAGAGTGAGTTTGTTACAACACAGACACCTCAAAGTGGCTATTGGCTATTGCACGCGTAATGTTTCCACCTTGGGGTCTGTGTGCATGTTGGAGTTTGCATGTTCTCCCCGTGCTTGGTGGGTTTCCTCTGGGAACTCTGGTTTCCTCCCACGGTTTGAAATCATGCAGATTAGGCTAACTGACGTTCCCAAAGTCCCCGTAGTGTGAGTGTGTGTATGTCCTTTGATGGACTGGCACCCTGTCCAGTGTGCACCCTCCCTCGTGCCCTAAGGCCCCCGTGACCCTGTATACAGGATAAAACGGTATAAATGATGAACGAGCGGGTTGCATGTCTTCACCATTTTCACTGTTGCTTGACACACTCTCGCTGCATGCCCCTGACAGCAATGCTTATAATTATGTTTTGTGGACAGACTGACGGTTTGCTGCTGCGAGCACATAGAAATATTTGTCCACATTTAATTGAATTTTGGCCAATTCCTAACCACCATTCATGTCTTTTCCATCATACAACAGCAACCACCCAGACACACACCCTTCTGTTTTTGCATATAATTGTTAATTGCATGTCATCCTGTTATCTCTGTATTAAAAAAAAAAAAAAAAAAACTATGATGAAATACTTCTGCGTGAGTAGCAAATGTGTATTAGCCACATGTTGGCAACATAAACAGCAAGCAAAAACTTAATGTGTTCTAGTAACAATTTTTATTTTAATCACCAGCATAATTTATTTAAATATATTTTGAATAGTAGTTACATTTATATTCTGCCAGAGGACATAATTCGAGTTTTGAATGCTCCCCTTCCAAAGGACATCCCCCAATTATGCACCCAAAACAATAACGTCTGTGTGAACATACCTTGCATTCCCAGAGTATCAGCCTAAAATATATTTTGAGCTAAGATCATTTAACTTGATCGTCCACAGTTCTATATAACATATATCAGTACTGCTATCTGATGCAATATACTCCAATATATATTTTTTTTAAAAAATGGATTGGGAATATAAAGGATGAGTGAAAAAAAAAAAGGCCGCCATCCTTCAAATGGAAGAAAAACACAATCCCACCTGATAGATTTGATACATTAATGCAAAGCAGCACAAAAACAGATATTTATCTAAAGATAATAATAAATGTCCTCTCATTAAAGGTCTGATTTGCCGGAATCTGTTCGTCTTCTGTAGAGGTAAGCTATCTATAGGCAGAAGTTGGGACTTTCAATGTTAGGCATGAGGGCCCTCACACACTATGATGACATAGGGCTGAAGTCATAGTGCTTTGGCCCCTTATAAGTGCATTTTCATTCAAATCTATCTGATGTTTATAGCTGAGGCTCCATTTAGATTTGTTTTTACAAATCTAATCGTTTTTTTTTTTTTTAAGTGTAAAGGAAAGAAAATCACATAGAACCAAACTGTTTGAATTTTGCACATTCATATATTGAGTCAGTTGTTTCCACTTATGTTTACAGGTGTGATTAAACATGTAAATCTGATAGATCAGGTCAGGAAAGAAAAGTGCATCTCATTTGAGCATAACATCCTGCCATTACATATAAAGAGCAAAAGAAAAAGGGGAGGTAGGTAGCCTCAGTCAACTTTTCATAAATTAGTGCCCTATTTACTGACTCGTCTGGTTTTTCCAGCTCTCTATTAAAACCTCTTTTGCAGATTTGGAATAAGTGTATTTCAAGACAAAAAAAAAAAAAAAACATATTGCATATTGTACCATATTTACAGACAGGAACCTTAAACAGGGGTTTAGGGGTTTGTTCTTGATTTTGGCTCTTTTGCATCTTTATTTAATGTGATTAAAATAAAAAAAAGGAAGAAAGTGTGGTCTTCAGATTGTCTCATAAGAGAAGCCAAGGCCATGGGTGAAAGTACATACAGTTACTTTTTACCGAATAGTAGACAAATGTACATACCTTTGACAAATATTGGTCTAATTTGAAAAGTGCCACATACTGATTAGGAATAGTGAAACATGATGCTTTGCAATCCCACTAATATTATAATTAATTTAACTCTGTGCAATTATGTCATTTCTATGAAACAATTTCAGGCAACCTTTTCTCCATTTAAATTCTTGGCAGTAAAAAAAAAAAAAAAAAATTAGTTGTAGATTCTCAGGCTTGGATGGAACTGAATAAGATCTCATAGAAGCAAGCGTAGCTTAGCTATTTATTGTCCAAAAGTCAAACAAAATGACTTTTATTTTCCAAGCACCATATGTCTACCTGAAGTTTCCACAGTACAGTGCTCAGGAGTTCCCGTGCTGAGTAATCAGTATGAGCTTTCACCCTTGGCCAGTGTTCAAGTTCAGTTGTACAAAATTGCAGAATGATACTGGAAAGTAACATAAACAGATCCCATAATGCCACCTATTACATCATTTTACATTATACAATGGTGGGTTTTTTTTTTTTTTTTTTTTGGGCAGAGATTAAGCCTCGTCATGAAACACTTTCATTTGAAATCACAAATATTACGACTACATTTAACCACTGCCCAAAAAACTGTCCCATAGTGTTGTATTAATATATCTGCATTTACATCAATAATGTCACTTAAATATTTTTGCTATATATGTACATTGGTCAACATGATTACTGAGGGAAAAGAAACAAATCTCTTCAAAGCTAAGTTCAGCACCCGTACCACCTGAAGTAGATATAAAGTTTTGCCTGATGTCTAGTTATTATCTTTACTCAGTGAGTTTCGTCCTGTTTATGTTAAACTGGAGACAGTTATCCAGGATCAAATCAAGAACTTGTCAGAGCAGGTAAATGTTTTTTTTTTTAAAAAAAGATATGCATGTTGTATGTAGATATGGTCAAATAACAAATGATTGAATAAATAAAAAGCCAACATGACTTTTTTTTTTTTTTTTGATAAAAGCTCTAATATAGCAAAATAATAATAATAAATTCTTCATTTAAAAATGAGGCAAAGCAGATTTGGAGTGATTTGACCCAGGATAACACGACAGTCGTTGGTTGTGTGAGTGGTGTTTTTGGAAAGGTTAGTGGTTAATAGTCCAACTCCCAAAGCACTAACTTCCTATACAGTGTAGCCCAAATCCTAATCCCCTGCTCCTTCTTTATCTTCAGAGGACCCTGATTAACTGATTCAGTTGCGTTAGAAAAACGCTTTGTAGAAAGGTAAGGCTCCAGGAGGTGGATCTATTCTTAAAGGAAAAACTCAGGACAGGCCTCATATGATGTGCTGACTCGAAACATATTTAAATGATATTCTACAAAGCTACTCACATTCTGCATTTTTGACCTACATCCTTTGCTCCTGACCTAAACCCATCTGTCACTAAATATTAATTTTAGTGTCATGAGAAGGTGATAACTTAGTGGACATTAACATTCTATTATATAAAGTGCCTACAAGCAACACAAGGCTATTACACACATTCAAGGTAAAAAAAAAAAAAAAAGTATTTTCCTCTTAAATTTATAAAAAAACAATGAATTCAAAATGAAATAACTTACAAACAGAATTCATGCATTTTGTTCGTTATACTCCTCAAAACTATGAAGTTAAAATCCTCATACATCCAAAAAGTTTTTTTTGTTTTGTTTTTTTTTACGCCATGTTTTTTTTTTTTTTTTTACAGGAAGTACAGAAAATAAAAGTGTCATCTTCCGAATATTTGTAATGTACATATTGCATGTCCCTATTAAAGAAAAAGAAATTCTAAGAATTAGGAGGCAATAAGAAAATGAAAAGTATCTGAATGTTCATTCAGTGTTGCTCCTAAGTTGCATCTTAAAGATTCTAAAATGACACTTAAGTGAAATGTAGATTCAGTTTGGTAAAAGTCATCATGGTTCCATTCTTGTAATTGATTGACCATGTGTCCTAGCTATCATTTGGGCAGATATCAATACCTTCTTCGTGTTAACAAATTAATTCCTCATTTGCCAAATTTTTGTTACTTTTATGCTAATTTCATTACAAAAAGGTCTTCTAAATATTTGAAAATTTTTCCGTGGCATTTTCCTGGGCCCCATTCTTTATAGATTGTTCGTGTATTGTATGATTTTCTATGATAAGAAAACTAATTTCAAATATAATATCAAAGTTTATATGACAACACAAAGGCAAGTCCAGGGGAGGTTTTGAAGGTGTTAACATCTCTCATGCTTCTAATCTTATTATTAGTCAGAAAAAAGAGCTTTAGAGCTGTATGGATAAGGAAAGATTGTAAATGACCAGGATCACCAGGATGTGTTTAAAAGTATGGTTGCTTGTCCAACTATGAAGGAAATGTTTGTCCTTTGGATAAAAAAAGTACCTAGCTTTTTTTTTTTTTTTTAACATGAAAGTTTCACACGCATTCCCTTATCCACTGAATAACTACACATTTTTCAGTTGAAACTGTGTTGAGTTGTGTTAACTTTATTATCCTTTTAAATTTGTGCTAAAACAGTAAACTGCAAGTCATCAAAGCAGCTAGCCATGCTAGCATGTTCTAGCAATAAAGCTACTGCCATGATAAACTAATAGATGAATCAGCAAATTTGGTTTTGCTTTCAATGTTGGAAAAACAAATAT
This sequence comes from Clarias batrachus, assembly GCA_003987875.1. NCBI lineage: Eukaryota > Metazoa > Chordata > Actinopteri > Siluriformes > Clariidae > Clarias > Clarias batrachus. The sequence continues at coordinate 78,004 of QMIH01001193.1, read as the reverse complement.
ATTAGGAATTTCTGTTAAAGATTTAAGTTTAGAGTTGTGTTATGGTAAGCATATTACAAGTCATTTTATTTGACTTGCTTAAGCAAAAGTAAAAAAAAACTGGAAACAGAAAGTCTGTAAAAAAAATAATTTTTTTTTTTTTTTTTGCTTTAATTTTTAAGTAAATGTATACCCAATTCTTACATTCTAACTGGAAAAATCTTAATTAATTAGCTACATAATTGGTTGACCTGATCCAAGCCAAGATGCTAAAATAATGTATTTTGGTAAGAGAATCGTTTTTGTATCAGTGAGCAGCAAGCTAAATGAAAAATATTTTTGCTAGGAATATCTACAACTGCTTACCTCATCTTGATCCACTGATTAAAAGAGTCTAAAGGGCTAATGATCCAGCACTTTGATTTGATTTTAGTAAACTGTGGGCCTCATTTATCAAGCTGGGTGCAAACTATTTACTTAAAAAATGTTTTTATAGTTTGTGCAAATTTATGAGTAAGAAGAGTCACTAATGTGAACCTTCACTTATGAATCATATTGCCAATTTGTAAATACAGATTACGCTCTGGTACACTGGTGGCTCAGACAATTAAGGCTCTAGGCTGCTGATCAGATGGGTCAGGGGTTTGCCACTGACACGTCACCACTGTTGGCTCCTTGGATAAGACCTATAGCCCTATACACTGCATGCAGGTTAGAGAGGTTAGATAATGAGAGGGTTGAGTTTATCCCCTAGTATATAAGGAACAAAGCCCAAGAAAAAAAAATACAGATTATGCCCTTTCTAAGCAGTTTGCTGCATACATCGTGTAGTGTCATGGGGACCTAGAGCCTCTCCCTCAGGACACAGGATACCCGTGATGAGGTGCTACAGGCAATTTGTAAAAACTCTCTCCCACTGCTAAACACCGAGCCACATGCCCACTGCTGGGGAACTTAAATCATTTAAATAGCCAATTTATTGTATACAAGTCTGTGTCTATGGAATGCAATGCTGGCAATGACCCTGGTAATTTGTAGCTGATTGTAGCAAAGCAGGAATTTTCTGTTTGGCTCGCGAAAACCTTTACATCCAATTTCACAAAATCATTGATCAATGAGGCCCAAACCCAAAAACGATGAGGGAAATATCTCGAGGACTTGGAAACAGATGCTGAATAGGACAGTGTGTGTAGAGTTGAGCTGGCTAAAATGTTACTCCTGATGAATGAGCGTCGATTTTTCTAGCTAACAAATGTGCTTTCTGCATAGCACAGCATTTTGCTTTGTTCTACAACTCTGCTATCATTTATTGTTTCAATAATATGTGCATTCCTCATTCATGCCTGTTTAGATTCAAAAACTATTCATACATTCAGTTCGCACACCAATCCCACAGGGGAAATAATATCTGAACTGTGGTTTAGATCATTAACGAATCTTGAAATGAATGGTTGTAAGGAAGTTGTGATGGTTTCAGGGAGATATAGACAAGCGTGTGGTAAATAAAGAATCAGCACCTTTCATAATTATTATCTATGGAAAAGTCCGTAGCCCTATTTTTGTTGAAGACATAAATGAGTTCAAGTATAATAGGTACTAGTGTAATAAGTTTAACTACAGGTAAGACCGTGATTTATTTCGAGCTTTATGAGTATGTGTTGAAGCTGATTAGTAAAACATGTAACCTTGTACTTGCTTTGAGAAACGTTACATGGCATTATCTCTTTTTTCTTTTCTTCATATGAGAAGTGTGTACAAAGAATGGGGCCCTGGTCTTTGGAATCTCATTGACATCATAACCAGCTCGAGAAAGTATGTTTTAAAAGTGGCAAATATCTGCTTGTTTTCATTATTTGATTGATTCTGCATGACCGTTTTTTTTTTTTTTTTTTACAGGCCCAAAGATAGGCAATTTCATGGTGTTTGTGTAAAAGTGTATGTCTGGTGTATCAGGTGTTTCAGTGATACTACAAATAAGGAAGTGTGCTGGTAGGTGTTGTGGTGAACATATATACAATATGTACAAATGCACAGGGCTGGGTGTTTTGTATGCACATGTTGGTTAGTTCTGAGGACCCTGACCCCAGCCTCCTGCACTCGGGGGGCGACTTGGTTCTCCACTTCCCGACTGGTCTAGCTCGGCGCTGTCACAATCCGAATCTTCACACAATGCCCGGGTCTGGGGGAAAACACAGTTTATTTGTTATGTGAAAACCTCTGGATGATGAATTTCTACTTACTATTACTAGTAATTACTATTATAATTCATTAGCAATAATGTTTGTAAAAAAGAAGGATGTTTAAGGCTAAGAAAAGAAAAGAAAGTCTACACTGTGACATGCCACTAATAATCAATTTAATGAAGCTTAACTTAGGCCGCTTAATCATTGCATTTTACAAATGATACAAATATAGCATTTTCTACATTAATCATTATATCGATTTTCTTGTCTGTTAGTATTTTCAGTAGTAATTATAAAACTGCCGACATAGTGGTTTAGTCGTTATCACTGTCGCCTTGCACCATAAGGGTAGGGCTCGATTCCCGCCTCTGTGTGCATGGAGTTTGCATGTTCTCCCAACGCTTGGTGGGTTTCCTCCGGGTACTCCGGTTTCCTCCCGTAGTCTAAAGACATGCTGATTAGGCGTTAGCCATATCCATATAGCTCTAAAGCACTTACTGATTGATGTTTCCAAATTACCCATAGTGTGTGAACGCGTGTATGAATGCTGCCTGGAGGTCCCACCACGATCATAAACTTGGAATTAATACAATGGTAACCAGGTGCCCCTCCTGAAGCAACCCTCTCATTTTATCCAGGTTAGGGACTGGCACTGCATCCAATGTCTGGGGTTTGGGCATTAGCTAGGAACCGAACTTGGGCCTTGCACATGATATGCAAGAAATCTACCACTAATACACCAATAATGTTTTCGCTCAGACATCAAAATGAATGAATGCAGCTTCATGTGTTTGTTCATACCATAACATAATTAGCACTAAAATTTGCATGTTGCACTAAAATTAGTTTAGGATTTAATGGTCTCCTGAGATTAATCTTTTCCTTTCATACAATCTCAAGCATGTTTACTTTTGCATTTACAGCAAACTAAAATTTGCCTTCTTTCAAACATGCATTATTATTATTATTATTATTATTATTATTATTATTTAATAAATACAAACTCATTATTCTTCTAAAGTATTTTTTTTCTTTGACATTTCTTTTTCTTTGGTGGCATCAATATGAAACCATCACTATATGGAAAGTTGATGGTGCTTTCACATAAAAGAGATAAATGGTAGTTAGCATTCTAACTAGATAATGCTGCAGTTGACGAGCATTATCAGCACTACAAATAAAAAAAACATGTGATGTGGCCAGATGTGGCCAGGCTCAAACATTTTAGCCATGATCAATATTTTAAGGACAAAGCCATCTGATATTCACCATGAAGTATGAAGGTGCATGACTGGGAAGTAGTATATACTCTGTATATACTGTGTAAGGTTTGATAGCTTCTTGAATTCGACTAAAATAATTGAATAATTCAGCACGAAACCTGGGTTCATCTGTCTGCTGATTATGAATTATTGTAAAAGGAAATTACAGCAAAATTAAACCAGTAACATATCAAAATCTATACAAAATGTAAAAAATTTTTTTTTATATATTTTACATTTTTTATAATTTTTTGGCAAGAATAAGCTCATGCTATTACATTTCCCTGGCTTCAATAATTATTCTTTAGTATGTTTGTTGATACTTTTAATGCTCTGTAGAAAACAATGTTTTATCGTATATTTTATTAAGATAAAATGAAACTTTACAAGATCTCTATATGTTAAGTTCATAAAAGCTTTCAGTAACATTCAGTCTAAAGATCAAGAGTTGTGACGGTGAAGTCATTGTGCCTCTGCATATAGTAAAAGCACATCCCTAAAACCGAAGCACAATTCATTATACAACCATTTCCTGTTATTACGTAATGCCATTATATATATA
>QMIH01001193.1:50161-73964 GCA_003987875.1 Clarias batrachus | reverse complement strand
GTGTATTTCCATGAAACACTGACTCCTACTTTGTGTCTAGAATTTTTACCTCCAAAATGTTTTGTTCCAGATCAAAGTTTGCTCTCTCCTGTTCGAGAGCAGCAGCCTCCCTCTCGGAGATGGCAGGGTCTGTAATGTCAGCAGGAATCTCAGAGCCCTGTGAGATGAGGTCATCGCTCCGATCATCCAGCCGCTCGTCGGTATTGGTGCTGACCACATCTGGTGTGCCGCTGTGTGAGTGGTCAGTGGTATGGCCTTCCTCTCCATCAGAGACAGACAGATTCTCTGAGCTGAATGTGGACACGGACTGGCACTTGGATATACTAGTTGGCCGTCTGAAGGTTAAGGCAGAAATATCAGCGAAATAGTCAATAAAAAAATGATTGGTCAAGATAACACGGCATGCTTACTCTCGATTCAGTGCTTTCGTTACACATTAGGACACATATAACAATAGTATATACAGATTCCACCAGAAGTATTGGTACAAGTACCGGAATTATGACATGAAGTAAACATTACAAACAATAACTCAAAAATTTCACTTAAATAATATATAAAAATGAATAAATGAATAATATATAAAAACTATAACATTTATAACGTTTGGTATGGATAATTGTTTTGTTTTTTTTTACCCCCGATTTTCTCCCTAATTTAGCCGTGTCCAATTCCTCCCCGTCACTAGGGGGCTCCCACATTAAGGCTACTACTACCACTCAGCCGAGAGGGCCGAAGACTATCACGTGTTTCCTCCGAACCACATGCCGCATCTTTTCGAACTGCTCGCTCACACACCATTGGGAGCATCGTAACACACTCGGAGGACAGCGCTATCCACTCCTTCTGTTGCGCGAGCTCACAGACGCCCCTGGTTGGATGTAGAGCCGTGATTAATGCGGGAGCACTAAGTACCTCTCATCCCTCCCCTCTGAGAGAGCTCGGCCAATCAGCTCTCTCTAGACCTCCGGCTGCGAGAGGTTACAGCACCACCCGGGATTCGAACTAGCGATCTCCGGATGATAGGGCGAGCGCCTTACCAATGCGCCACTCGGAGCCAATTGTATATATATATTTTTTTACAAATGATACATATGACTTATGGCCGATGCTCAAGTTCTTTTTTGAACATAAAAAAATGACTTTTAATTAGGAGAGCCGTTCAAGTCAAATGGAGATTTTTGATTATGCACAATAACAGAACAATAACAGAGTAAAAACTCCCTTTATTTCTCTCTCTAATCCCCTGCTACACTTATGCACTAGCGTTTCACTAGTGCTTGGAGTACGCAGACATGATCAAACTGCCTGCGTCACATCGGAAACGATGGCCTCCCAGGAACGCCCAAACAGGTGAAGATGTGCAGCTGGTATTTGTGAATGATCGTGTGTACAGTTCCCACACACAGATCTCCTGTTAGCAACAAGTTATCCATCAATTTTTTCCAGTGGGCTCTGAGCCACTTTGGCCGGGATCCCCATTCAGCGTTCTTTAAAGCGTATGTCACATATAAATGTTTTACTGTGGATAAGAGTCTCCTCACCATACCATGCACTGAAATTCATCTATAAATGTCAATTAATATACAGTACCTTCATTCCCAAGAAATTTCATCACAATACCGGGTTTTTGACTTGAATGTCTCTCTCTCATAAATGCTGTAAATTATGTTAAGCTCATTTTAGTTGACGAATAACAAGGTGAGGAATATCACTTGTCTTTACATTTACATTCGATATTTTTTAAAACTGCCCACCTAGTTTTCCCAAGTCCACATTTTTGTCACAAATTTAATACCTATTGTTGTCATGTGCAAGTCCAGCAACATGCTGTGACTCACCGTCTCCTTGGTAGTTCGACTTCACTATCTACTTCTCCCTCCTCTTCCTCTGAAGACACACCGCGGCGCTGTGGGACGCAATGTATAAACTTACATTAACTCATCGTTACATTCCAGCTGATTAATACTCGTTCACAGATAGTAACACGTTCGTAAAGATGATAGGGAACGACGCACCTGTTTGCGCGTGATAGCTGCTCTGTAGAGTATAGCTGACGGAGTCAAATGACTGCCACTGGCTCCCCTCGGCAATCGGACCGACCCGGCTCCTTCCTCCCTCTCCTCCCCCAGAGAGTGTCCCCGTCCCACAGCCACACCTCTAGCGCAGCAGGGTGAATCAGGACTGCTGGAGAATGGGAGCGATGCAGCGTCCTCGCTCGCCGTGTCGCTTCGAGGCGGAGTTTCATCCAATCCCACGGCTGCTTCAGCCACACCTCGTACTCCACTAACAAGACCTTCACACACGCTCAGACTGCCAGCCCCACCACTGGCTCCGCCCTCAGCACCATGGGTGGAGCAAAGCAGGTCTGGGCTGGAGGAGGACAGTTTTAGTGGAGGAGCCTCCAGCTGGCTTCCTCTTGAAGCGGTACCCGCCGTCTGATCGCTTGCTGGCGTGCCACTGGGTGCCGCTGTGCCCATTGTGGGTGTTTCCCTTTCTCTGGTGGACGTACCAGCAGAGTGTTTAGGCCCCGAGAGATCGCCACTGCTGCCCCGGCCTCCCCTGCGATGCCGCGTTTTAACTCTCCGGGCACGACTTGGCGAAGTGGAGGTCCGGTTGGCACAAGAAGGGACCGTCACTTGCACCACACCGGGGTCCATTTTAGGGAGGATGACCTCTGATCTTAGGAGGTCAGGTCTGTTTATGGAAACATAACGAGAAGTTTCAAAAATAGCAATCAATTCTGATTCGCATGTCATGAGATCTCACATACAGACGCTTTAGCTTTTTAGCAGCTCCTGTTGCACTGCTATGAAATCCCTGCGCTGCAGGCTGACGTCCGCGAGCGTCCCACACATGCACCGAGGCAAAAAGGTTGCATAAATTCTGATCTGTGTGCGTTCTGACAGTCCTAAAAAAATCTGCTCTGTTTCACATTGGGTAAGAAATCGTTACTTCAGGCTGCTAATGTGAACGAAGCATTTGTTATGCAATCAGTCACTAATTTAGTGCATGCCACAGGCTGGAGTCCAAAATTTCAGGGTACGACACAAAGTATTGCCCAGACTGACCTGCTAGATGTGTCTGAGTGTGTGTAGGTTTATTTTATATCTCACATCCGCAGGAAGTCATTCCTGATCATTCCTGCCTGCTTGATTATCCATAAACCAGTTACAAAAGGACCACTACTTGCACTTTATCTGTTTTATTTTATAAACAAACCCGAAGCAATCATGATTTAGAGAAGCCGTCACTAAAGCTAAATGAATGAACACGGTAACTGTGCACGCTAGCATCCCACCATGTACAATATGTTCCCATATTAATGAATATGGCCTTCCTTGGTTCCGCAATCTTCATAAATGATCGCCCACTCCCGCCCACATGACAAGTAACAACTGCCTGTTCCTGTGACTTATTTGCTTTGAAAGGATTTATGAAAAGCTGCTTTATGACTGTGTCTAATTTTTAAGGGTGCTATACAAATAAATTGGAATCGAGCGGAATATTACAAAGAGCAGTCACTTAATTTCAATCACCGGGCCAAATTTCCCGAAGAGTATCGAGGCAAAACTTTCATGGTGGGAAAAAAACCTCATATGCTGCGTTTGTGTAAATGACTGCAATTTTACATTTGGATTGTGTTGCCAAGTTTCAAATGCATTATTTATTTCAATTCTGGGTATTTTTTTTTTCTTTTCAGAATTTGATTAGAAAAGCACATAAAAAGAGTTAAATAAATATTCTATTAATGTTACGTTCATTTAAATAAATATAGTTTTATGAAATAAATGACATTGAAGAAAACAAGATTACGCAATTACAGTATGTCCGGTACCAGTCAAAAGTCTGGACACACCTTCTTCTTCAGTGCTTTTCCTTTATCTTTATTCATTTCAACTTTGTACATTAACACTGAAGACACCCACACAAACACATATAGAATTAGGTAGTAAACAAAAAGTGTGTTTTGTATGAACCCAGAATGTTTTATATGTTAGATTGTCCAAAGTAGCTACATTTAACCTTGATGACAGCTTGGCACACTCATGCCATTCTCCCATCAGCATCAGCCACGTTCAGCGGTTTTCAGTTCACTGCTGCGCCTTGTCAAGAGCTAATCTGTGACATTTCTTTCCTTTTTAATGTGCTTTAGACCCTCAGTAGTCTTGTGCAGAGGAAGGGTGGGGACAGACAGTCAATAGCCCTATTAGTGCTACTACAACTACTGTACAAATCCATATGGACGAAAAACACTCTGGTAAGTAAAGAGAAAAGACAGTCCATTATTACTTTAAGAAATGAAGGTCAGTCAATCTGAAAAATCTCTAGAACTTTGAACGTACGCCCAAGTGCAGTCGCCAAAATCTTCAGACACTATGAAGAAACTGGCTCTCATGAGGAACGTTCCAGGAAAGAAACACCAAGAGCTACCTCTGATGCAGAGGATATGTTTATTAAAACAATCTGCCTCAGAAACCGCCAATTTACAGACAGACATACTCATACTCATCATCTATACCACTTAATCCTGTTTTCAGGGTCACGGGGGGCCTGGAGCCTATCCCAGGAGACTTAGGGCATATGGCAGGGTACACCCAGGACAGGGTGCCAATCCATCGCAGGGCACAGACACACACACATACACTCACTCATTCATACACTACGGGCAATTTAGGAACGCCAATTAACCTAACCTACATGTCTTTGGACTGTGGGAGGAAACTCACCAAGCAGCAAAGAAACCATTACACTTCGGAAAAACAACAAGCAGAAGAGTTAGTTGTGATGGTGTGGGGCTGCTTTGCTGGTGACGGTCAAAACTGAGGGCACATTTAATCAGCATGGCTACCACCGCATTTTGCAGTGAGCGACATCCCAACTGGTTTACACTTTGGTTTCTAACAGAACAATGACCCCAAACACCCGTCTAGGTTATGCAAGAGCTATTTGTCCGATCTAAATCCAACTGAGATGGTTTGGATGAGTTGAGTTGACTACACAATTCCGTATTTGTTCTCTTATAATTTTAATGTCTTTTCGTATTAATAAACAAATCCAAATTTACAACTGGTACTGTCCATTGGAACAATTAAACAAGCCAATAAATTAAGCCAAGGGAAAGCTATATAGAATGAGAACATGCTGATCTGGTCACTCTAAGCTGACCAATTATGTGCAGTAATGAACCATTAGGACTAAATAGGCAACCTGATGAACTGAATTTTACTACGCAAACATGACTGAGCAAAATTAACATTATCATAATTATTAACGTGATCACTGACCTACGCTGTGTTGCCGGCACGTATCTGTGCCGCTTAATCTTTAAGGGTTTTAAGAACGCAATGGATATTTAAAGATATTCAGTACCTTAAAAAAAAAAATTGAACTGGGTTATACACTGTACATTAGTTCTATTTTTAAGGCATCTTCTTCCAGCATTAATACTGTCCGAGCGTCTGCAGTGCTTAAATTTCTTGTGCTGGCATGTTTCCAAAAGAGATAAGCGTCCAATCTGATATGTTTCAACTTACTATTAGCTGTTACTCACTCCCTAATGTGCTGCGTGCTTCTTGCTTATTCAAGACATGGCATCATGGAGACAAAAGAGCACTTAAAACAACTAACACAACCATTTCCCTGTGTGATGTTTACATTTTTTTTTATCTCATTTTATATAATATGAGATAAAAAAAATATATGTATATGAGGGCTAAGGGCCTTGCTCAAGGGCCCAGCAGAGGCAGTTCGGCACCTCGGCATATGAACGCTCCGCCTTAAGAACTAAAATTTTGTAAGAATTTTTGCTCGCCATATGAAGCCGGTTATGCTGCTCGTACATCCGCAGGACGATCAAAATGCGTTCACATCAGTGGAAAGCTAAGCAAAATGAGTTAATATATTTATTTGTGTGTTTTTTTTTTTTTTAGATTTATTGAAGACATATCTCCATGGCTCCAAGAATATTAGCAATCACCAAGAATTGTGCAGTATAGAGTAACGCATTCTTGGCAATCACCAAGAATATTAGCAGCAAGAAGAAAAAGCAGCCGGTGCCAAACAGTGTTGGGTATAACGTGTTAAAAAGTAAAGGATTACTTTTTTGATGTAACGAGTAATCTAACGCGTTAGCTCCGCCATTTATGTACTCAGTTATTTAGTTCCTTTTTCAAAAATGTAATCCGTTATTCGGACAATTTATGTAATCTGTGAGCCAGACAGCAGTCATTCCCAATCCATTAATGTGTGTGTGTGTGTGTGTGTGTGTGTGTGTGAGAAAGTCGTCCTACAAGCCCCACCCCCAATACCCCCCCCTCTCTGTTATTCCTGCTGTTATACCACCTCTATCTCACCTATGCGGTTTGACTATACGAGGAGCGACGCGCGGAAAGATGGAAACCTAATCACCGAAACTCGCTGTGAATGATGATGAACCGTACTCACGGCCACAGCGCGGAACCGCGTAGGTGAAATAGGGGTATTAGTAGTTAACAGATTATGGGCCAAACTTCGCTGAGTGATGATGGTAGAATAATTATAAAGGTCTTGACTAAAACAACGTGCATGAGGAAGCACAAAGGAGGTTTCATTTTTTACTCTAACTAGTTACTTTTATCAGAAAGTAACGCAGTAATGGAACGGATTACTTTTTAAAGACTGTAATTCTGTAAATGAAATTAGTTACTTTAAAAAGTAATGCCTCCCAACACTGGTGCCAAAATAAATCATAATTTATGATCAAGTTTAATACCTATTTATTTCATATTTTACCCCATTTCCATGTATTTTCTAAATGTTTTGATTGTTTTTATATGCAAATAAATAGAACTATAGTGTTAGACATTGGTAATATTGGTAAGATTTCTGTGTGGCTGGAGCAGATGATCTACCTTTACGTTATTTCCTATTGGAAAATGTCTTTCGAAAATACAAAATTTTCCCTTAAGAACGGATTAAATTCAAGGTACCACGACATTCTGGGCTTCACCTCTTCAAACCGGAATGTCCAACGACAGATAATGCACAAGCGAAGAAATCCATCCACATACATACAGTATGCACTCACCTCTTGCCATGCGACGGAAGCTTTTGGGGTACATTCCTCTTCTTAATGAGTTTGTCCACTGTGTTTGAAGGATGATGTTTGAAGAGCCCAGGATATTTCTTATCCAAGCACTGTTCTCTTCTGTAAGCACAATCATGTTATTTGATGCATTGGGAGAAAATGCTTAAGTCATTATATTTAGGTCAGGATATTTACTACTCTTAATTAACAGAAGTATTTTCTCAGCTACCATTAAAATATTATTATTGTTTCTCAGAAACCCTCTGATACATTTCAGTTAGATTTAACTGAATTAGCCAATTAATTTTGTATTCATCGGGGGTAATTATAAAACACCAGGCACATACAGTACATGGCTACTCGATCTGTAATAAAGGGCCTGTGAAGAAATAGTGTGTTTGTGAGTTCCTTTACCGAAGCAGTTCCTTTTCTTTCAGCTCCAGCTGTAACATGACAGCACTCAGTTCCATGTAAAGGTTGTTGGCTCTTTCCAGCTTCCTCTCATAATGCTCTCTGATGTCAAGGGCATGCCTGTTTGAAACACATTTGACATTCCGCTTTGAAGTTTTCAAGAATATTTGAGCATTTGTTCAAAAATAATAGCTTACAGTGCTTTTTTTTTTCTCCCCAAAATGAAGGATCATGTAAGGCATTTCTCAGGTCCAGTTGGAACCAGAAGAACCCAGAGGAACATCACATGGATATGAGAATATGTGAAACGTCCTATAGTCAGTGACCCGAGCTTACTGTACCACCCATCCTCACTTACTCACTCATCGTCTATACTGCTTTATCCTGTATTCGGGGTCACGGGGGGGGCCTGGAGTCTTAGGGTATGAGACGGGGTACACTCTGAACAGGGTGCCAATCCATTGTAGGGCACACACACACATACACACTATGGGCAATTTGGGAACATCAATTAATCTAACCTACATGTCTTTGGGCTGTGGAAGGAAACCCACCAAGCACAGGGAGAACATGCAAACGTCATGCACACAGAGACGGGAACCGAACCCAGACCCTGGACGTGTAAGGCGACAGCAATAGCCACTACACTACACTTCGTTTCCATTCAGAATTGCAATTTCTGGCCAAGATCTTGTAATGATGACAGGAGCGTTAAACATCTCAGTAGATGAAGAGACTTCCCGCAGGGTTAATGTCAGTTCTCTTTTGTGGCCAATTCATGCGTAAAAATGGTTCCTCGTCCTCCACGAACCATTTCCACATTGCAAATGAAATCTTGCCATTTTCTTCCTGGAAGATGTTTAAGGACAGAAAAAGATCCGCTGGTTGGATAACCTAAGCTAACTACAGCTTAATTGGCACATAACGTTTCTGAGGCTGAACCTGACCAAGCGGAGCGACCCCAGATCAGAACACTGCCTGCAGAGGCTTGTACAATGGGCACTATGCATGATGGGTGCTGTACATCGCTTCATGTGCTTTCCTTCTTACCCTGACACGCTCATCGCTCTGGAATAGGGTCAATCTGAACTCATCAGACGTACAACTTTTTCCTATTCTTCCAAGTTTGTTAGTTCATGCTCCCTAGCAAATTTAAGTCTTTTTTTTTGTCTTTCAGATTTGCCCCACTAACAAGTGCTTTGCTTATATAAATTAGTACAGCCCCCTTTTTGCATAAACAACTAGGTGCTATTCTTAATACAGAGTCTTTTATTTTCTGTCATATTACAGTGAGAATGGAATAGGATTTTTTTTCTTTTTTAATGAAGTCTATGTTTGTTGTTGCCATGGCGCTGACCTGAGCTCTTCACGACGACGGTTAATGAGCTCCTCATCCAGTCGGTGAAGACACGTTCCCTCCGACTTGATCTTCTCGAAATGCTGCTTTACCTCCTCGCGCCATTCAGCCTGCAGCCAGTCACACGGAGATATATGTACAACGTAGCACATGGAGCGATGCAGAAAGAGAGACTACATCTAACATGTCGACACACCTTTTTTTGCTGACTCATTGAAATAGCCACGTATTTGTGTCTGCATGTCTTGATGTGAACGTTACCTGAGATTTGAAGTAGGTCTCCTGTGGCGTGGAGAGAACATCAGCTGAGGCAATATCCAGGTGCAGCAGAATCTGTCGGAATGATGGCCTGTTTCTGGGCTTACAATTCCTGTAAACACATCACCATTACAACCATAACACAGTTTCGACATAGACATGAACATTGACCCAGTCTCAAGAGTATAGCCATGAAAGAAATGTTAATCTGTGTTAATAAAAAGTGTTACTTGGTAAGAAACTTCCTGTGGAGTGAACATTAGAGGACGTGTATTAGATCTTTCCAGCTGTTCCAGTATTGCAATGATATTCAATCATAACATGCTCATTGACATTTGTGATTTATTTAAAGAACTTTTTAAAAGATGATAGTTATGGTTACCTAAAAATTTGTCTCTCACACACACACACACACACACACACACACACACACACTACAAGCAAAAGGTGTGACGTACTGAATATCAGCAATCAGAAGTGGACACCCAGCTTCAGAAGATAAACATCTGGCCACATCTGGTTACTAATCTGATCAGGCATCCATGGGATGTGTCTGACAAACAGTCCTGATCTACGAAGGCCCCACCCTGCAACCTTCAGCATTCAAAGGATCCGCTGCCAACATCCCGGTGCATGACACCACAGCACACCCCCTGAAGCATTAAAAGTGCCCAAGAGGACGTACAGTAGCCTCAGTAGCACACCATTCTAAAAATAGATGAGATTTGGAACAACCAGCAGTCTTCCCAGATCTGGCCTCCCAGCCAAACTGAGTAATTGGGGATAAAGAGGGCTTGGTCAGAGAGGTCATCAAGAACCTCTCATTCAGTCACGATAAATGAGATTCTGAGTTCCCTTGTGGAGATGAGAGAGCCTTAGTAAAGGACAACCATCACTCCCATCAATCCTCCACCAAGCAGACCTGTACGGTACAGTGGCCAGACTGAAGCCATTCCGCACTAAAAGGCACCAGATGGCTGGAAGTTTGTTAAAAGTCCTGATGGATTCTCAGACAACAAGGAACAAAAAATATTCTGGTCTGATGGCACGAAGATGAATCGATTTGGTCTCAGAAAAGCAGGTACTGCACATCAGCTTAAAACCATCCCTACAGTCAAGCATCATGCTGTGGGGACGATGTTTTTTTTTATCATTGGGATTGGGAGACTAGTCAGAATAAAAGGAACAATGGAAGCAGAAAAATAAAGAGCTATCCTGACAAGACCCCGAACCAAATCCTTCCACAAAGAAAAAACAGAAGTGGCTTCAAGACAACTGTGTGGAAGTCCTGAAGTGGTCCAACCTGGTGGCACTTGAACGATTCGGCCGAAAAGAATGGAAGAGACGTCCGAAATAAAAGTGTGTCATGCCTGTAGCATCATTCACAAGGAGACTTGATGCTGCCATTGCTGCCAAAGGCACTTTAACTACTTATGTAAATGGGATATTTTAGTTTAGTTTTAAAGTAAATTAACAAAACACACCAAACACACACACACACACATATGGCTGAAATTTTTTTTTATGCCAATAACACAGTCAATAGTGGCAGGTTACACTGTAATGTATCAGTGCACTTATAAGCAATTATAAGCACTCTTGCAATGCCCCTTGTCCAATCGAGATCTTTATTCATTCTGGTCATTTTCCCAGGCTGAATTTCTTCTAAAACATCCCCGAATGTTCTCTGTAACAGAGACGTATCAGTCATTCACATACCTATTAACGAAACGCGTTAACTCGTGCGAGAATGGGGCTCATTTAATACTGCATTTAATTCATGGTCCATAAATAATAAATAAAGATTTCAGGATATTATAGGGAGTAATCAATGTTGTCATCTAAAAAAACAGCTAATGAAATTAAACGGCCTCCAATCTAATTGTCGATTAGTTGATGACATCATTGCACGATCAGTTGAGCTGTGCACGCTCTTGCCTTGTTTTTATCTGATTAAAGTTTCATCAAAACGTATAATAATCTTTGTAAAGATGATCAAAATAGTGGTTAGCCGTACAGGATATTAATAGTGTTCCATGACTCTATGGTTTCCTGCGTGGTTTTAATTATACTCACCAGCATTGTTTTAAGAGGATCTTAAAGCCATCAGGGCAGCTTTCTGGCAGAGGCAGCTGGAGGCTGTTGTTCCCCACGCCCCAGATGATAGCCGAAGAGTCCACGTCTTTATAAGGGATTTCACCTGTCAGCATCTCCCAGAGAACTACCCCAAACGACCTGGAGGGAAGACGTGCCGATTAAAAGCTAGAGAGACGGCTTGTTTGGCAGGGCGCACATTCTGACTAACTCAACTGCTCAATCACTCACTCGCTCACAGAACCATTCCACCATGACACTGATTAATTCTCTCACACTCATTCACAGTCCTAGTTTGAATAAAGTGACAAACAGGCGTACCATATATCCACTTTTTCTGAGACAGGTTCATTTCTTATCACTTCTGGTGCCATCCAGGCCACGGTGCCGGCAAAGGACATTTTTGTGCTTTTATCTCGCAACTCCTTCGACGTGCCAAAATCTGAGATCTTCACCAGGTCATCATGGGTAATCAGCATACTAAAAGTAGGGAAGCCAGACAAAAGAGACTGTGAGCAAGTCTGATGTAGACTATGGCCATGTCCTTATGTAGACGTTTTTTTTTTGTTTGTTTTTAAACAAATTTTCCTCTGCATTTCGGCGTTTCATCCGCATGAGTTGATTGTCGAAAACTGGGCTTTTGGAAAACTCCTTCCAAAGCGATGATTTTCCAAGCGGAGGCTTATTATGATGCCACCGCGTGCCGATGATGTCATTGTCTGTGTGCTTGATTCTGTGAGCGGTCTCCTGGACTTGACGTCAGCTTTGAGGACATTTGTGCAATAGTGACTGTGCCTTTTTACATGCGTGTACATACACACGCAGTTACTCACACATTACGTTAACGAACAAAGGTGCCTGAATGTACTACGGAGCTCACTGCTGCTACTGTACATTACAAAACTCCAAAGACACAGACCTCTGTCTGCGGACAGCATAGACACTGAGCTACCTGTACCAGGAAATCTGAGTGTAATTGTCTTCATAACTAACAACGCACAACCCAATATGCTTGAAGTCTATAAATCAATGTTCCTACACATCATTACATGTTACAGTATTAATAACTACATGACATACAGTATATAGGAGTAATATGTTTTTCGGCTATTTCGTTACATCCTGGACATGTTGGTAAATAGTGCGCATGCAAAATTTCTCTAGTCTTGGTGTAAGTTTAAGAGCGCAAAATTGCCTGTGCTCTCTTGAAGGGGGGAAAGGTATACTCTCCTTACCCTATCAGACTTGAGGACACTAGCCACTCATGGGTATAACTGAGCTCATGAGGTCAATTAACTGGCTAATAAGTACATAAGTGTGCAGATGTACATATGTTCCTAATAAAGAGGACAATGAGTATAACATTACTTATCAATTATATACCAGCAAACTGGGGCAAAAAAAAAAAATGCCACAGAAAAGCCACTGCAGCACAAAGTACTGAATACTGTTCATGCTGTCTGTGATAGAAAGATGTAAGAACAGCTAGTGCTTTACTGCTCATCACGTATGGCACTTAGCAGGCAAAGAGTTCAATGTTGTCGACATGGCCTCCAAGCTTCCCAGATCTCTGATCTGAACTGATACATGGAGGCCCCACAAAGGATCCACTGCTAACGTGCAGACACCACGGCACACCCCAGAGTTCTGGTGGAGTCATGCCCCGACTGGCCAGAGCTACATCAGCACAACACAATATTGGCTAATGCTTTCTGTGCATATCTGGGACTCATATACAGGTAGACTAAAACATGGTGGCGTGGAGACAGCCGTGAATTGGCTTAGCTCAAAATTTTCCTCCGAAACAACTTAAATGAAAACATAATTCTTTTGACTGTATGATGAAATTGGTAAATGATACAGAACTTACTTGGGTGATTTGAGGTCTCTGTGAATGATCTTGTGCAGGTGGAGGTAGTTCATACCGCCTGCGATACCCATGGCCCAGTCAACAAGCAGTGATGGGGTGATCTTTCTCCCTGCTCTCAAAACCTCATACAGCTGCCCCTGTGCACAGTACTCCATGATAATGCAATAACATGGAGCTTGTGTGCACACCCCCCTAAAACACACACGCAAACGTAAACGTGGATTAAAAACCTGCAGCACTTCGGCTTGACCTTAAAGAGTATTTTCTAAAGAATTTTGAATGAAAGCAGTTGCTCAAAGTCTTGTGGAGTGAATCAAATTCCTAACACTAGTGCAACTGTGCAAAATCCTGTTAGTATGTTTTTATATATATATATATATATATAAATTATATACAGCACACGGTACTGTTTCAAATCTTCAGATAAACTGTATATTCTTTGATGAATACTGTTTTATTATTTATTCCTCTCTTTTGCATTGACGATTCAATATAAAACATTAGATTTTTAGAGAAGAAAGCTTTTAAAGCAAACTGTATAAAAATCCTTTGTATACTGTTTTAGATGAGAGGATATTAAGTTTAAAAAAAAATAGAGCCTGGAATTTGAAATTAAATCAAGCAATCTAGAACTGCATGCAGAACAGAAGCAAGCAAGTCAATCGCCTACGAAAGACCTGCAAGGACCAAGAATGAACACTCCAATTTATTTCCTCACTAAATTTCCCCCCAAAATACATCACTTCATTTCAGAGGGGTCAAATTATTGGGCGGAATCAAGCAAAGGAAACAACTAAGGAAATGTTTAATTACCGGAAGTGCCTATGTCTAGACACACTCTTTAGACAAAGCAATGCTAATACCAGAGTTGGTGGCGTTTTTGGATACAAACCCCAACACCACCAAGCAGCCACTCCTATGCCCTCGATCCCCTTAACCCTACCCTGTGTAACCATAACATATACTCTGGGCTAAATCTTCTAAAACAGGGGTCTCAAACTCAGTTCCTGGAGGGCCGCAGTCCCACAGAGTTTTGTTCCAACCATAATTAAAAGCACCTGATCCAACTAAACAAGTCATTAAGGCTTATTTGAAAACTACATGGTATGTATGTTGGAGCAGGGTTGGAACAAAACTCTGTAGGGCTGCGGCCCTCCAGGAACTGAGTTTGAGACCCCTGTTCTAAAACAAACACCTGCAAAACAATACCGCTATATGTTTCAAGCAAATCATCAATTTTGCAAAAACCCAACTGTTTCTGCATCTTGAGGAGGATCAGTATCCATTATTAAGGATCATGAAACATGTAGCACCCCTGTACAGTAAGTTCAGTGAGCTTACAAGAAAGTCGCTCAAGGTTATAAGCAGAACCCTTTCCTAAAAACTTATAACCATTACCCATCTAATAATCTTTTTTCTTTGAAGTGTACCATACCCTTATATATGTACTGCATTTCCCCCTCATTCACATTATATACATTACCACAATGGTTAAAATATCAAAAAATACTTCAAAATACTTGGCCGTCAACACAACCCTACTCTAATTTTAGCTTTTTTTTCTGGAACATTGCATTCGTGTTTTTTTTTTTCTTTTCACTTCATCTGTAACAGAATTAAAAGCTCTCTACAGCAGGCCAGTAAGAATAACATTACAGAAACAAACAATATACATGAGAATAACTGAGAAACACTCTCTGTGACATTCTGAACCACAATTTGATGGATTTACTTACTTGAACGTGATGATGTTGGGGTGCTTAAGCTTACGGAGGTGTTTGATCTCAGTTTCCTTGATGTCTCTTACTTTCTTCACGGCCACCTCTTCACCATGGAACTTGCCCAGGAACACTGCTCCTTGAGCCCCACTGCCCACCCACTGTAGCTCTGAGATCTCCTCAAACGGCACTTCCCAGGATTCTGAGGAAGCCATTTCAGATGTTGGTTTATTACCTGGACGAGAAATGACTTTTGGAGACCTTGACTGAAGGGACTTTGAAGAAGTGTCTGCATTTGCTTTGACTTGTTAATGGACTTTCCTACAGTATGCGTTATGAGAAACCGAGCTTAGCTCCTTAAAATCTCGGTTTTAGTTATTTAAGTTAAGGCACACAATTCGGTGGCCTAAATGAAACTAACAGGAAGATTACATAGTGATCAGTGAAAGTCTTGACCAGCCAAACAATTCGGTGCGTTAAGCTATGTGCAAAAATGAGCAATTTACATTACACGAATGGAGGTCAAGGTCAACTTTTCCTTGTTACTCACCTTCCTGGCTCTGCTTGTTTTCAGTAGAGTATGCTTTGCCAATCATGGTCCACACCGGCTTCAGGCAGCCAAAAAGTCCCTCCAGAAAGCCTCCTCCACCTGCCTGCAGCCTAAAGCTTTCTGATTGGTTGCGCATGGCTCCCCCTTCAGCTCCCCCTTCATGCAGCTTCAGCACACTGTTGGAGAACTGTGCAGGGTCATCACTAGGAGTGGGGGTGTTGCCTCTTGTATGGGATCCATCCCCGACAGGATCAATGGACAACACGTTGCGCAGGACACACTGTGTGGGGGTGAGCTCAGTATCTGGGGTACATGCAGCTACATCAGAGTCTGGCCGGCGAAATGGAGCATCAGAAATTGGGGTACTGAATCCCGAAAGGGAGGGGGAGGGACACTGCTCATGGACACAAGCCATGGGCGGCCACACTCATCTAAGAAACCCCAAGATCTGGAGCCCTTGATGTTCACACGAAAGGGCTGAAACGCTGATGTTTAATGTCAAAATACCTGGAGAAGAAAATGAGATGGTCAGATAGATGACAAAGTTAGTTTGCAAGGGTTTTGTTATTTGTATTCTGTTGTGCTCTATTTCTCCTTGTTTCGAAATCTTTGTTGTATGTTGCTCATGTCTCATACTGCTCTCTGTACAGTTTCCCTGCATGCACTTGAATATGGACTGGGCCCAGAAAGTCCAACGCTTATATATCTGCATTATACTATGTGAGCAAACTTAAGTGGTCACCTTAGTATATAGTATGTACAGCATAATGATATGTAGACCTTGTCATCACAAAGTTGGATGTGCACAATTTACCAATTTTACTGTGCAGTTCAAGTAAATAATGAGCACAAGTGAAACATTAGGTGGTCACCAGAGTGTTAGTGAACGCTACTGTTGTGACGTCTACACGACAGAAAATATGATACCGTTTTGATCACCCTGACACCATAGGAAATGCTTACCCAAGGTGATAAATACTTTGTAATGTGATCATTATAATATGTTTAAATCTTGTCAAAAACAAAATGTTTCAAAATCTTACAAACAGTGTCACTAAGGAACTTGTTCCTTGTATCTGTTGTGCTCGAAACTTGTAGGTAAGACAAACTTCTCTTGGAAGCGAGAAGATTAATTAAAGTAAAATAATTATTTAAGTCTGAATCTGAATCTAAACACACCTTTAAACCTTGACTCTCCTGAAAGGGCAATCTAAAATTATACACCCTTTATATTGTAGTCCTAGTTTTCATACAGGATGGGATATGAACTCTGGCACATTCACACATGCATTGGATTAAAATCAAAAACTTCGACACATAACATTTTTAAAACGTCTGTCCAGACAAACTGAGGCCTTGGCAGAGCAGAATTCTCGTAACCCAGCACAAGAAGGTTGATAGCTCCAAAGGTGTGAGTCCAACCAGGAAGGTGAAACAAAATTCCATATCCACAAAAAATTCACCACGGCAAGCACAAGCTTTATAGCATGTTATTGTTATGCATAACAATTTCTATTACTATACATAAGGGGCCCAAAGATGATCCAGCAAAAAGCAACCTCGATCAAAACATGGTCTGTAAAGTTTTGTGTAGAAGAACTCGAGTGGCCTGCACAAAGCCCTGAGCTCAACAGCACCTGAACAACGTTGTGCAACATCAGTACCTGACATTACTAATGCTCTTTTGGCTAAATGAGCATGAATCGCCACAGCTATGGTCCAAACATCTAGTGGAAAGCTTTCTCAGAAGACTGTAGATTATTTTACCAGCAGAATGAGATTCAAAGTGGAATGGGATGAAAAAAAAAACAATTAGGTTTTAATGTATTAATTAAATTAAGAGCTGAATTTGCATTTAATATCCAATTAATATGTAAGTTGAGAAAAAGTAAATAATGGCAAATAATGATAACAATTGGGATATTTAGGTTAAACTAAGTAATCGGAATTAAATGTGCTACTAAATGAATTTATTTTAGTATAATTCACATAATATCAATATGCACAAGCTAACTGAGGTCAGAATCCTTTATTCGAGTACACATAAGGGTGTAATAGATAGATAGATAGATAGATAGATAGATAGATAGATAGATAGATAGATAGATAGATAGATAGATGTTTCATTGATCCTGATGGAAATTCCAGATAGGATAAAAAAAAGTAAAACCAGTAGAAACCAAAAGAATTGAAGAAAGACAAACCACAGATGGAGCTACTGAATGGGCTGGCACTCACGTCGGTGCCCGGAAGTCAAAGTAATAACCTGGCATCAACAGCTGTTCTGGCATACAAGTCTATATTATATATGTCTTCAAGATGGTCTAATAATAGCCTTCCCCACTATAACCACAACTGATTCAGGACTTTGTAGTACCTCATAGTAATATGAGTAACTCTTCATTTTAAGTTATTGAGTAAAATTAATTATTTGAATTGATCAACTATTGTTGTTATTATTATTATTATTATTATTATTAGGAAAAAGAAGAAGGAGAGAAATAGCCAGTGTGACTTTTCGTCCCTATAATCGAATGTGACTATATAATAAGTGAAGTCTTTAGTAAAGACAGATGATATTTATCGTAAGAGTAATTGTCCGAATGTGACACGAGGTGCAGCTCAGACGCCAGGCTCTCCAGTCAGTTTAATCGATAGCTCAGTATTTTCATAATGCTGATGGTGTATGAGCTCATTAATTCCTCCGTGGAGAAGAATCATGCGCTACATGGCTCCGCATCATTCAGGCTCCTGAACGCTACGATGTTTCTGTAAGACCGCTCCAAAAAAAATAAATAAATAAATAAATAAATAAAAAACACCGTGTGTACGTCATTTCAGCTTCCGCACAATATGATTAAATAACCATAATAAACCGAGGACAGTGCGCTCGCAGTGTGGCGGCGCCGTTAACGTGCATTACAGGCAGAAACAGTAACACACCTACATATCACATGATGTACGTATGTGCATGAGCGTGCATGCGCGCGCGCGCGCGTGTGTCTATTTTGACACTAAAATGTTACCCGCAGCGCTAACAACGACGCGCCGTGATTGAACGGTTTGGCAGCATCGCTGTCCACTTGACGTCCTCGCCAAAAACAAAGCGTACAGAAGCGAGCTCGGTGTGTGTAATCGCGCATTTGCGTAAAACGGAAAGGGGGGCGGGGGGGGGGGGCTTAAAAAAAAAAAAAACACCTTTACTAACCACAAGCCTTAATGGCCAATGTGAGATCATTCAGCCATGCGCCCCAGAGCCAGCGCAAAGTGCCGCAATGTCTGTTGAGAACATACACGCATGCGCACGCACGCAAGCGCGCACGCACACACACACACACACACACAGCGCCACACATTTTTATCGTACATTTTTTTCAAAACGTTCCCGTCGATTTCGGCGACGTTTCAGAGGCATGTCGCGCTCCGATGCATCGCGCCGTACTGCTAATCCGAGTTTATCCGAGAAGCGGTGCTGTACTGCGAGTTTCGGTGGTTCGCGGATAAAACGTTACCGTATCTCTCTCACGAGCTCGGTGTTGTCGCGTTGTCAAGTGCGGGGTGGGTTCAGATTTGGATCTCCTCGGACTCCGGCTGCAGCGTCGTCTCTCTCGGTGTATCCTCTCCGCTCGCCTGCTCTCCTTTTTTCCCAAGGAGCCCGCGTGCGTGCAGCCGATTCACGTCGAGTCCCATCGGGCAAGCGGGCCTCGTCGATCAAGCGGAGGAGAGAAGGGGGAATGAGCTGTCCGGTGCTGAAGCTGACGTCACGCCGCCGAGTCACGCGTCACTCCCGCGAGGGGGCGCAATGACGCTCGAGCCAAAATGGTGCCTCAATCCGAGCAGCGCTCAAATGGTTCTAGTGTTCGGGGTTGCCAGGTTGTCCTTACAAACAGCAGTCCTGTTTATATTCCCCTGCCAAGTTCCGCTCAAACTGATTTCAAAGCTCGAGTTTTCAAAGTGTACGTTTACTACAAAACGAATTGTGACATTTAATAATATCATTACACATGAATGGATGCGGAATAAAAACTCACTTGACTAGTCCAGTTATATGCATTCATTCATTCATTCATTCATTCATTCATTCATTCATTCATTAATGTTCTATTCCACTTAACCTGTACAGGAACTGAAGCTTGTCACAGGAAACTCTGGGCACGAGGCGGGGTACACCCTGGACTTCATGCACATACCACACACTTACACATTCAATGAGACACTACAGGAGATTTGGGAACACCTTTATGTATGTCTTGAGACTAGTAACAAAGTGGAGTACTCAGAGGGAAAAAAAAACATGTAAATTCCATGCACACAGATGAGGGCCAGGAACCGATTAATATTTTTGGGCCAAATTCAGCCTAAACATATTTTGACATTCTATCTTTTAAAGAAAGCCTTTATTATTAAAATTAATTGTGATATTTAATAATAACATTACACAATATTATGAACGATGTAGAATTAAAACTTTGGAACTCTAGTTTTGTCATATGCAGTAATTCATTCATTAATTCATTAGAAGGAAGCCTATACCTGGAAATTTGGGGCATGAGGCAGGGTACACCCTGGACAGCATGCATTTACCACACACATTCTCACAATACAGGCAATTTTGGAACACCAATCAGCCTAATAACTCTGTCCAGGGTGTAGCCTGCCTCATGCCCTAAGTCTCTTGGGATAGGCTCTAGGCCCCCCACGACCCTGAAAAGGATTAAGTGGTATAGACGATTATAAATAAATCAAACTAATCTGCATGTCTTTGGACGGTAACAAGTAACCAGAGTACTCAGAGAAAACCCATGAGCTAACCATTAAGCCACCATGCTGCCTCATATGCATTCATATTCATCATACATTTTCACTCACCTAATCAGTAACCACTTTATCCTATTGAGGGTTGCAATGGATCAGAGGCCCATGCAGGGATATGCCCGGAGCGCGACACTGGAACATCATTCAGCACAAATATATACTCGCTGTTCACTTTAATAGGAACACCTGTACTCCTGCTCATTTATGTAATTATCTAAGCATCCTATTATGTGGCAGTAGCACATCACAAAAACCCATGCAGATACAGGTCAAGAGCCTCAGATAATGTTCACAAACAACAGAATGGGAAAAATGTGTTCTCTATTACTTTAACAAAAAATTTAATGGTTTCTGCCATTTACACAGAATAGTGCAAGCAAATAACACTAAGTGAACATGTTAATTTAATAGATATTTTATGCCTAATCTAATGCACACTTGAATGTGAATGCTGTTCCTTAAACAACCATCTTTGGTGTAAGACAGGATGATTTGAGTATTTTAAAAACTACTGATCCTCTGATCTCAATAGGAACAATATTATCTCAATTTGCAAAGAGCCAATGTACCTGCAGGCTTTCTAACCTGAGAAACAGAGGCACAATTAATAGTTTATTTGAGGGCAAGATGAACTGATTAAACAAATGCAATCAGGTGTTGTCCCTGCCTCTTGGAATTAAAGCCTTCAGCCACACTAGCCCATGGTCAATAAGATTAAAGAAATCTGGTCTAGGGTTACTTTAGCATGGTGACAACAACAACAACAAAATACATTTAGTTGGTAGCAGTTATGCTTCATTACTTAAAGAGATCAAAGCAGAATGGTACAAGCTGCCTGCCACAAAGCCCACAAAAGGCATCTTCAACTCCAGTTATGCAGGGCCAGGGTCCAGCATGGTTTGTAATTCACCAACCCTGGGCTACAACAGCAGAAGATCACATTATGTTCCTTCCACTCCAGACTGTCAGAGGATATGAGATCATCAAAATTAAACAGTTCAAGATTGATAAAGAACTGTTTTTTTTTTTTTTCATTCCCAAACACAGGTTCAATCATGGCCAAATCCCCATTAAGATCACTGAGGTCCGGACCTCTGTGTTTTTACTATTTTGGTGGTGCAGAGACAATGATCTTTGTTAACACAGTGTTTTTTCATTCTGTCAGCAGCCTGGACAGGCAGCTGAATCTGATGCAACATGATACACCTACATACTACATACTTGTAGTTCAGTGACATTCAACCATTATGATGCTGGCTAGTTAGCTAACATTATCCAGTTTTAGACTGGTGAACTTCAATTAAGGGTTTAATGCTTTTCTTTCAATTATTTGTTTAAAGGGTTGGAATCCATTTTAAAATTAGATACCCCTATATATTTTCTTATTTTCAATTCAAAATTCTCCTTGCAAAGGCTGGTAACACTTGTACAAAATTATCATTTGTTAAAATTATACTCTGTGTTTTCTTCACTGACACAGATTATAATGAAAAATTTGCATCAATCAAAGCTTTTAACGCATTTCCTATTTTCTTTTAATCCAAATTAATCATATGACCAAGTTTGACCCTAATGATTGGTGCTGCAAGAAGTCTACCATTTGAGATATTTTAATTTAACATTTGTTAAATGTTAATATTTCTGGTATCCCAAAACTGCATAATCTGTTTCCTCTAACCAGATTGCCATGCATTTCTTTATACCCACATTGCACATTTATAATACAAATAAATCTGAGTATTTTAAAATTGTGATTAATTGTCTTTGACTGTGATTAACTAGATTAAATGTTTTAATCAGTAAAGAGCACTAATATAGTATATACCTCCACTCAAAAGTTTGGGATCACTTTCTAACTCTATGATTATCCCTGTTTTTTTCTTTCTTTCTACACAGTAAAGCGCTGTTGAAGGTGTCCAAAATATGCAATAATCTTCTTTGAACAGTTAATGTTGAGATGTGTCTGTTACTCATGATGTGTAAAAGCTTCATAACGGATTTAATTCAAGGTGCTGTTAATTGGTCATTTTTGAGGCTAGTAAATGTTAATGAACTTTTCTTCTGCAGCAGAAGTACGTTTTGGTCTTGCTGTCCTGGGATGATTTTCATGAGAGCCAGATTCATCATGGAGCTTGATGGGTTTTGCAGATGCACTTGACAATATTGTTCTTGCAAGAACTGTTTCAGAAAGGCTGACCTCTGTGTCTTAAAAAAACAACTGACTGTTGTTGTTGTTGTTGTTGTAGTTAAATAATTACTTAATTCCATATGTGTTATTTCACAGTCTTGCAATCTTGCAATCTGAACCTTCAAATATGATTGGACAGATCATTGCATCTTTATTCCTCCTGCGGGAAGCTTAAAACCAGTTTGTCTCATATGTTCCGAAACTGTGGTTTTAATAACAAGCAGTAATATGAAGCACCATTATAACACTGGTCATTAGAGCAAACACATACACAGCAGCATAAGAGCGTGTAAAACACCCCAACTGGGAGCGCATTGTTATGCGCTAAAATCAAAATGTTGAGTAAAAGTGATGTTATGAACAGTTATGTGCCGATGTAATAATCTACTTTAAACAGGGAGTATACGCCCATGTGTTTGGCTGACGACGAAAGTAGTACAGCTTAGTGTAAACAAGGCGCAAGATACACACCTTTACAAAAATTAGATTTCTTTGTATTAATAAGTTAGGCAGAGAGTTCTGCCATACAGAAAGAGAGGCAGACATGTCCATGGCCTTCAACCTGAAATAATAATAATATATAATCACTGATTATACAAAGGCTGATCAACTTATTTTAAACTTAAAACATTTTAACTATTTCTAAAAATTCTTTATCCGTCAACGACGGCACCCAAGGCTAGTACAGGATACAGTGATATAGACGATGAGCGAGACTGTGTGAGTGAATCACAGGACGGTGTAATATTTCTTTCACACTGTAGATGGCAGTGTAGGTTTGCGTTGCTGGCTGATGTATTTTGTCCCTCCTAATATGCCGTAGTTACAAGCATGGCGCGATTTCTGGAGCTCATCTGAAGCGGAGTCTTGTTTGTAAGATTATTTATTTTTGTCCCTTAACGATACGAGCGTCATACACAAAATAAAATATCCAGATTACCTAATTACGTAAAATCACGTGACACGTTAAGCGCATGGCTGTTTTAAGTTGAGTGAGCTTGTTAACATTTAGTTGTGAAGCTAGCTTTTTGGCTAGTAAGGTTTAGATAGAATAAAATAATAATTAGCCGAAACGTTTACGGTAACGTTTTAAGAGAAAAAGCAAATTGTTTTCGTTTAATAATAAGTGTAGATATATATATAGTATATATATATATATGCGTGTGTATGTATGTATATATGTGTGTGTATGTATATATGCGTGTGTATGTATGTATATATGCGTGTGTATGTATGTATATATGCGTGTGTATGTATGTATATATGCGTGTGTATGTATGTATATATGCGTGTGTATGTATGTATATATGCGTGTGTATGTATGTATATGTGTGTGTATGTATGTATATATGTGTGTGTATGTATGTATATATGTGTGTGTATGTATGTATATATGTGTGTGTATGTATGTATATATGTGTGTGTATGTATATATGCGTGTGTATGTATGTATATATGCGTGTGTATGTATGT
>QMIH01001193.1:0-42287 GCA_003987875.1 Clarias batrachus | reverse complement strand
TCTGTGAACATAGAGCTGATGTGCCTTGGCAAAAAGTTCCATTTTTGTCTCATCTGTCCATAGGACATTCTCCCAGAAGCTTTGTGGCTTGTCAACATGTAGTTTGGCATATTCCAGTCTGGCTTTTTTCTGATTTGTTTTCAACAATGGTGTCCTCCTTGGTCGTCTCCCATGTAGTCCACTTTGGCTCAAACAACGACGGATGGTGCGATCTGACACTGATGTTCCTTGAGCATGAAGTTCACCTTGGATCTCTTTAGAAGTCTTTCTGGGCTCTTTTGTTACCATTGGGATTATCCGTCTCTTTGATTTGTCATCAATTTTCCTCCTGCGGCCACGTCCACGTCCCATGGATCTTAAATTTCTGAATAATATGTGCAACTGTAGTCACAGGAACATCTAGCTGCTTGGAAATGGTCTTATAGCCTTTACCTTTAACATGCTTGTCTATAATTGTCTTTCGAATCTCCTGAGACAACTCTTTCCTTCGCTTCCTCTGGTCCATGTTGAGTGTGGTACATACCATGTCACCAAACAACACAGTGACTACCTGGAGCCCTATATATAGGCCCACTGACTGATTACAAGATTGTAGACACCTGTGATGCTAATTAGTGGACACACCTTGAATTAACATGTCCCTTTGGTCACATTATTTTCAGTATTTTCTAGGGAAACCATCATTTTTGTCCAGGTCTGTTCCATGAGTTTATTTTTTTAAATAATTCTGTTAAAGCATGGTTGAAAAGCAATGTCTGACTTTCATTGGTTAACATTCATAGAATTCTTATTTATTATTACTTTTGTCAGATTAAAGTTATTTCTGTGAACATTGTGAGTTTTTCTTTCATTGCCCGAAGGGTACCAACAATTTTGTCCAGGTGTGTAAATATCCACAGGTTGTAAATCAGTATGGAACTAAAATGTGACATCATGTGTGTAGTATTTACCTTGCACCTTTTTCTCTTCTGTCAGTGCGATAACTCCGACTCTAAAGCATAGACTGCAGAGGAGTGTGAGTGCTATGCAGTGGAAGCCTCTGTGTGCATCTACTCTGGCCGTGGCCTGCCACACATGTCTACTCATCTGGCACGTGGACCCAAACTCTCTCTCCACACGGTATTACCAGATACTTACACACACAAGCCAATGACAATCTAGTACTTTACACAAACTAACACTTTTCTATGCCACATAATGTCATGCATATCATGTATTCTGGTATTTACAGTATGCTAACATTTGGTTTATCTTTAACTGTTAAGTAATAAAAATATTCTCACACAAGATAATTATCAATAGCAAGACTCCTCATTGAAATCAAAATCATATCATTGTGTACACATGAACTTGGTAACCACAACCTCTCTTTTGTTCTCTCACACAGGCCCTCTTCTGGTTGTGCTCAGGTATTGTCTCATCCTGGTCACTCTCCAGTTACTTCCATTGCTTGGTCCCCTTCTGGTTCACTATTAGTCTCTGCCTCTCCTGTGGATACTGCCATGATGGTATGTTTGTGTTTTTAGCCATTGCTTATTTATTTATTTATTTTAATTTGTTTTCCTTCACTAATCCCCCCCCCCCAGTTATGTACTTGTGCTTATACCCCAGCAGTTACAGACTGATGTCCGGCTGTATTTTATGTTATGTTGTTCAGGTGTGGAATGTGGCTGCAGAAATCTGTGTTCCACTGCAGCGTGTAGGAGGTGGAGGAGTCACAAATCTGTCATGGTCACCAGATGGCAGCCGACTGCTATCAGCCACTCCATCTGCTCTATTCAGGTATGCACACATATCAAGATTGACAAGGATGCTGCACGAGATTAAACTGTCCATTTACATGTTTTCTGTTTTTGTGCCTGCTTTCAACAATCACATGTATGATTTAAGGTTGTTCATATTTAGCTGTGTTTGGATTAAGTAATATCACACAAGAGGGGATGCTGTTGTACTCATTATTAGAATGGCATGATATCTTCGTCACTGAAAAGTGATATTACTTTTATACAATAGTTCTACAAAGTGTCTTGAGAAACAGGATTTACTCATTTACATATTTTCCACTAATTCCGCTTTAGAATATAAGATCTGTTAACTTCTGGGTGCTGGGGTTTAAGTCCCAAATAGTATTAAATGTTAAGCTAGTGTGCTAGGGTGTCCCTTGTTCACCCAAATAGTGCCCTTGATCATGGAGAGAGGGATTTGGGATTTAACCATGTGTTAACTCCATAACTGCAGCGCTTGTGGAATGTCCCAAGTCTGCAGTTGTCATGACCTACCAAAAGTGGTCCAAGAAATGAAATCCGGAGAACAGGTGCTGCAGGCATTGGTGGTTAAGGCCCACTGATGCATGTGGGGATCACATAGAAAAGCTACTTTAAAGCAAGTTATTGAAAAGCTTAATGGTGGTTCTCATAAAAAAGGGAACACTTGGTGGCAGAATAGGGCATATACTCAATATTGAGTGGTCATAATTTTATGGCTGATCGGTGTGTAGTTACTGATTGTTGTATAATGCAGGTTGAAGTTGATGCATTGTTGTGTTAACAGGCATTTGCTAAATTAATAAAGTAGTAATTAAGTAATGGTGAAATTCATTTTACCCATGGTATTCAACCACCCTGTCTCCTGTACTTGGTTAGTGGTTCTAACTTCCCTGTGAAGGAAAACAGAAATAAAACACAATTTGCTCCCCTAACCCCCTATCCATAAACAGTGAAGAAAAAACCCTCCCACACACAACAAAACAAAATGGCAGCCACACCCCTACAACCAGTGGGAAAAAAGAAATATAAACATTAAACACTAACACCTTACACGAAGTTAGACAGTTACAACTATCAGAACCAGCGAATACAACAGACAAAGAATATGCTGAGTAGTCAAAAGCCACCCCCAGCACTGGCTTCTGGAGTGGTTAAATACTGTCGACCATTGATGACGTCATCGGGGCGGAGACAATCACCCAAGCCGGTGGAGAGACACGGGAGAGTTGCAAGTCCTGGATTGGAATCAGGAATGGACTGACCTGCACACATGAAATACATATACACACACACACACAACAACAAACAACAAGCTTACATTTATTAATGAATTCAAATGTTTAGCAGAGCAAAAGCATTTTAAGGATAGTATAGTATTCTGTTAATCGGTTCATTATGTTTGGTGTTATTTTAACACTCAACTATATTGTTGAAAGTATTACCAGTGGCTTTTCATTATAATGGTTATTGTCTGCTTGAAATATTTGCCCTTGAATGTCTGGAAAACTGTGTATGTGTATTGGTGCACATGCAGGGTGTGGGAGACAAAGACGTGGACCTGTGAACGGTGGCCTTGTGTGAAAGGGCGCTGTCAGGTGAGCTATTCCTCACACATTAATGAATTATTGATTTGCTTTCATTTTGTCATTGACTACAGCATAACCAATGTCTGAAAATGTCTGGTTTATTAACTAACTTTAATTACAAACATGCAGTATATTTATCCAATTATCATGCAGTTTTTAGTTTACTTTACTGCTGAGGAAACGAGTCCTTTTTTCCACTATCCACAGACCTTTGTTTAATTTAATTTGAAATCATACAAGTATTAAGCATGTATTGAATCACACGATTTTCAAAGATGCAGAAATGTTTAGAAAGAAATAGATGTGTAACGTTGTATAACGGACTATAATCAAGTTTGAATAAACACGAATTACTCTCAAGTAAAACAAATACTAAAGCAAATGTATAAGACACACATGCATAGCATGGGTTGTATTCACAAAGAATAAGAGGTAAGTCTAGGCTTTTTGTATTTTAAAGGCGGTGTTATTTTTTACTTTATTGTGCACAGGGTTGTGTGCGGGCACAGTCTCTCACACACACACACACACACACAAACACACATGCACACACTGGGGCACTTTGGAGAAGCCCCTGCTGGCACATATTTGAGACGGCATGTAGTGGCATGTTTTTGGGAGGTGACAGAAACCCAAAGCAATCCCATGCAGACTCGTGCACAGAACATGTGAAACTCTGACTTTAACCTGAGCATTGCACTCAACCTCCAACCCTCCGTCTGAGTTCCTGATATTAAGAATTCCAAATCTCCAGAGCCGAGAGCCATTCACAGTGCATTTTTGTCCATTATAAAGCAGTTCTAATGCTGCAAGAACCTGGCAGTCCAGAAGAATTAAAAGTCACAACCAGTCCTAAATGGCTGATAAAAGTTACCAGTATAATAAAATACTTGTATACATTGTGTAAGGCTGTACTGGGTAACATTTTAGTTTTCATTTTTTTTGTGTTTACTGACTGCGGTACACTTCCTACTATCTGAAGTGTTGCTTTATCTACTTTATACTGACTAAAATTTAGTTGTCCCTTATGAAGGTTACAAAGGTTTTTTCTTTTCTTATTTTTCAAATATTAAAAACATAAGGGCAAGAAAAATATTTAGATTTGTCATTATCTGTTTTTATCTTTTATCAGAATATTTATAGGTGCATACTGAGAGTTTCAGGACTTGGAGTTAATCCTTGAATCACACTAAAGTCTGAGACATTTGTGAATCTTGTTTTAGACATGGGTCTGACCTGTGTCAAACACAGCATATAGGTGATAATTTTAACCAGCATTTCATCACTGTGAGGTGTGTGTCTGTTGTTTTAGGTAGTGTGAAGATTGAACAGCAGGTACCGCAGCTTGTTGCCATATAATGTTTTGCAAGTTCACACTGCCTGATTGACACACACAAATTAGTAAAAATTTTTATATAAAATGTTTATAATATAATCGTTTTTTATAATCTAGAGCAGTGGTTCCCAACCTTTTGCTTCCGTGTGAGGCTGCTGTCTCTTCAGTCACTGCTGTGCAGGTGTGAACGTGTCACATCAGTTCATTTGTAAATGCAGCGCAAACAAAATTGGATGCCCCACTTGTGATTTGCATGAAAGAAGAGCAGCATGCAGTGATGCATTTTTTTTGTGGTCTGAATTTATAACTGGTGCTGAAACAACTCATAGAAGAGAATAAACAGGAGTGTTTGGATACCTGCAAACAAAATTTGTTCCAATAAACTACTGAAAGTAAAAGTTTCTTAAAAGAGAATTATTACTGGTGACGAGACATGGATTCATCACTACGAGCTTGTGAATAAACGCCTGAGTTTGAACTGGAAACATCCTCCATTGCCGTCTAAGGCTGGTATGGGAACATAATCAAGAAAAAGTTCAACAATCAACAATGCTCGTTATAGAAAAAAATTATTAAAAAGCTGAAGCCTAAACTTTGGATTAAACGCAGAGGACGGCTATATATGGCCTAGTGATCTTGCATGATAATGCACATCCCCACACTTCTGCTTAGAAACTTAGTTTTAGAGGTGTTAAAGCATCCTTCCTATAGTCCTGATCTCCCTTCATCATACTTTCACCTATTTGGTAAAAACAGCGGTGAATTTGTTGCTCTCAGTTCATCCTAAAACATTCTTAATGAGGAAATACGAAAGCATTATAAATATTAAAAAGCAAGGGGCTTATGTTTAAAAATAATCTATTTGTCTTTAAATGTTAAGATAACTAACTGAAAAAAAAATAGAGCACAATCTCTTGATTCACCTTAATTACCACAATTATATGGACATCCTTTTGAGTATTTATCTGTAAAGCTGCATGCTCTCTGGCTTAGTAACCTAAGCGTTTTCATTCATTTAAATACTTACTTAAATTACTTAATTTTTTACTGTTAGCCCAGGCCATCATACCAGCATGATTTTGTTTTAATTATTGGTAGCTAATCATATCAAAACCCTACACTTCTGAAACATTATGGTTTTATCTATGCTTATGTGGAACAACCATTGGTTTTCACTTTTTGCTAAAAACAGTTCAATCCTACATTGTAAAAGAGGCTTTAGTTAGGAGTGCTTTATTTATTGTAAATACAACCCCTAATTTTTATTGTTTTGGAAAAATGTGTTCTACACAAATACAAGGTTTCGGTATTAAAATTTAGTCTCAGAGCAAAAACACTCATCAGTATAACTGATCAAGCTGGAACTAACTTGCCTGTAATTTTCTACAGTTTTAAAAAAGAAAAAGGCATATTACAGTATAATGATGGTTATCACTTTTTTTTCATAAGGATGTGTCTGTCTATATAATTCCCAGTCAGGGTGCTGGAGTCCTGATGGAAGTAGATTGTTGTTCTGCGTTCAGGGAGAAACCGTGATCTATTCACTCACCTTTTCAGACATGGCAGGTAATAAATCCTAATGTGCTTTTTTTTTGTTTACCGTCATCTATGCCTTTTAATTATTTTTTTAATATTTTCCTTCAAATGTATATACCAAATTCTCCAACCCAATCATGCTTTGTGAATCAAGTTTGCTATTTTAAAAATAATTCCCTCCCATCATCCTCTCCTTAAATATACACTAACCATCAACTTGCAATAGTAGTAGTAACCACAACAGTAAGTTATTTGCATTAGGTACTGGCGATGGCACAGTTACTATTTTCATTAGTCAATTGTGAACCATTCTTTCTCAAGAGTGAACTGGGAGTGTCTTTCATGGTATAACACATCAACAGGGGTCAGTTTGGGATGGTATTCACAAATTCACGTTTTAATTATTAAGTGCGACGTCAAAACAACATCAGAAATAAACAGATTAAAACGTATCTTAAACTGAGTTATACTGTAGATACAAGTAATAGTTTTAGACTAATCAAGATACAGATGCATTTGTTTCTTAAATCTAAAACACTGACTATACAGATCATTGCTTGAGAAAGTAAATACACATCACTCTGCGTAGCATGCTACTAACAAAAGCTGAACATGGGGCCTTCGTTAGCCATTTTATATGTTGAATGCACTGTACTTCTACAGGAGTACTTCTGACTGGCGACTGATGGGAGGGAATGCTGGATTATGCTTTAAATATACTTGTTCATTTGACTTGTACAAGTTCATGAACCTGATATATCTGAAGTGATATTGTTCGTTTGTGAGTTTGTAATGATTGGAGTTCAACATTAATAGACTATTTAATATTACTGGTTTCAGGAGGACCCAAGTCCGCTGCAGTGGTGGCTGATCTCTCTGAGACTAACTTTAGTGGGCCTGATGGTGACCTCATGTAAGTTGTTAATGGGTACCTAGAGAAGTAATGTATGTTTCTATTTTTGCATTAAAAGGCCATGGCCCAAAAGCCTGCATCCTTACCCAGACCTTCATTTAAAAAAAAAAATTCGTTGATGCAAAAACTCAAATTGCCTCAGACATCAATATAGAACAAGGGTGCTCTGACTGATTGATTAATAATAATACATTTTATTTATAAGCGCCTTTCGTAACACTCAAGGACACTGTATAAAAAACCAAAAACAATCAACAATACAAATGTGAAATACAAACAACACACAAGAAACAAGCATGTACAAAAAAACAATAAATTGAGGGAATATAAGCTTTAGTGAATAGATTTTAGGTTTTGAGTCTGGTTTTAAAGGGACAGAGACAAAGTTACGGATGTCAGGTGGGAGGGAATTCCACAGAATGGGAGCAGAGGGACCGAATGCTCTACTCCCCATAGTACTGAGACAAGCAGAGGGCGCGGCCAGGCGAATGGAAGCGGATGATCTAAGAGAACGAGAGGAAGTGACCATTTGAAGTAGATCGAGTAGATAAGGAGGGGCAAGATTATAGGTTACTTTGAAAGTGATCAAAATGATTTTTAAATTCTGTATTTTATGGGAAGCCAATGAAGTTGCTTCAAAACAGGGGTGATGTGATGAAAAGAGGGGGTTTTGGAAATGATGCGAGCTGCTGAGTTTTGGACAAGTTGTAGCTTATTGGAGAGATTTCCGGGGAAGACATGCTTGGCCAATATTTCAGATCAGTTGTCCCTCATGTGACAGATGACAAACTTTATACTATTGTGATGATGCAATAAATGAGTCGACAGCCATATTACACTTTCGCAAGTCTGAGAACATTACCAAGTCTCTTTAAAATACATAATATTTGCAACATGCGAAGGTTATTCTAAAGCAAAACCACATGGGCGATTTAGATTGATGAAAGGTTCTTCACAAAGGCAGCAGCTAAATCTTGTAAGTTGATCCTCATTTAACCACCTAAAGCAGAAGCCCTCAAAAAGCTCAAGCCTTAAATTGCAGAGAGTAAAAAGTCTAAACCCATTATCATAAAAGTAATGGAGAGCCCGGGTTTACTTTACCACTCCATGTGTGGGGGCTGACAATGAGCAATTATTTAGCACAGCTGCACACATTCTGGATGATAAGAGGAATAGACTGTCTATTAAATTTGCAGAAATTTTGATATTTATTTTAAAAAAATGCTCGTCCTCTCTGTTTACTAATGAGTAATAAAAAATGACTGTGAGCGTTTATATAAGAATGTTCAGGGCAGAGATTTCAATTGTTATCCATTGATTGTGTTGCATGATATAACGAGTGAGTATAGTAGGATGGTCAAATTTTAGCAAATCTTATTACTTACGATTTGCTAGTGCTAGTTAAGGAATGGAATAGTTGTGCAGAGGTTATTCTATGGGTTTTAGTTTCTTTACCTCCATGAAATAATAAGAATGGAATGTTACCCTCTAAAACTTAAGTTTTACATTTATGAAACTGTCTCAGGTCTGTCTTAGTTATATGTGTGCACTTCTGTTTATAACGTTTGTTTATTTAGTATTTGTAGCAGTAAAAATAACTAGTACTACACACCCTCAATAATCCCCACATACCTTTGATCAACCATCGGTATTGGACAAAACTGATTTCTCTGATCAGCCCCAAAATCCCAGATCGGAGCACCGCATGTTCAGAACTCTTGTTAAATGCATTGATGATTTGTTAGTGCATCAACATTTCTAAGCTGATTCCAGTCGACTACAGACTTGAGATGAACCTAAAGCTAAGGGTCAAGGGATATTCAATTTTTTATTGTTAGATTTGAAGCCTTCTTGGGTCTGAAATTTAATATAAGGAACATGCATGTGGACCTACCCTTTTGGGCCACCCTGTATATTTCCTGAAATTAATCTAATCCTGTTTTAATCAGGGTTGGAGGAGATGTTCAGTCTCTTGCCTGGGATCCCACTGGAGAGAGACTGGCAGTGCTTCTGAAAGGTAAAAAATTTCCCATGTTATTTTATTAAGTCAGCAGTGCCACAGTGGGTCCAACACAGTACAAAGCCATGAAGGATAATATAACTCAGTATTTTAATTCTGCTTTTTTTTCTGTAGTTTGTATAAAAGCTGTAAATAGCTAAACAATACTTGATGATGATAAACTGGAAAATGTCTGGAAAATGGGTGATTTTTCAAAACTTTCAAGCATGAAAATTTGAAATGACATCAGCAAATAAGTCTGGAGTATTTGTGAACATTAATAAAATAATAGTAAAACTTTTACTTACCATTTAACACCTTTTTGGACATAATTTCCAAAATAAGTCCTATAAAACTCATTACCCTCCAATTTTTTTATTAATAGCCATGCACAGTTACTTGAAGTTCTAAAATCTTTATTTTTAATTCACCAATTTTTAAATTTGATTTCTCTTACCACAATAGCTTCCACAATTTACAACTATTTTAAAAAATATTTTAATAATTTTTTTTCAAAATGACAGGACAAGGCTGAAAGAACAGCATTTATGTATTCTGCACGTGCATTTAAAATCAAAGTGCTATTTTAATATTAATTAAATGTTAATGAACATCTGTTGCAGTAATCATATATGGGTTTCGGAAATGAAGTTAATTATTTCTGTAATGCTAAGTATACAGAAAGAGATTTAATTGTTTCTGTAATGCTAATACAGAAAGAGATTTATACTGAGATTAGTATACTAGTTGGAGATACTGTAATGCAGGGAAAAATTATATTTGCACAATCATGCATTTAAGGTCAAAACATTTTTATTGTGTAGTGCTACAAAAATACAAAAGCCAAAGAAAAAAATTAAACAGGAATAAACAGGGCAAAATTTCAACATGTAACAAAAAACCATGAACCATTTCACCATGGAAACAAGTACAAATACCACATTATGATTTGCCAGAACTTGTCCCATGTTTATTAATTCTTTACAATCATGCTACACAACAGTGTATACACTGCTACATGCTACACTATAATGAAAGGGAGGGAAGTGGAATAGAATGAATACAGGGTGAATTGGGTGAAGAAGGTACAGGAGTTTAAGTACTTTGGGTCAACAGTCAGGGTAATGGAGAGTGTGGTGAAAGAGGTACAGAAGCGAATATAGGCAGGTTGGAATGGGTGGAGAAATGTGTCAGGTGTTTTGTGTCGTAGAAAAATATCAGTGGGAATCAAGTGGAAGATGTACAACAGTGGTGAGACCAGCCATGCTGCATGGTTTAGAGACAGTGTTCGTGTTAATTAGGAAGAGACAGGAGTCAGAGCTGGAGGTAGCAGAGCTGAGAATGTTGAGGTTCTCTTTGGAAGTGACAGAATTAGGAATGAGTACATCAGAAGGACAGCTTATGTTGGACGTTTGGGGAACAATGTTAGGAAGACCAGATTCAGACGGTTTGGACATGGTCAGAGGAGTGAGTATATTGGTACTGTAGGAGAATGTTGGACATGGAGCTGCCGGGCAGGAGGCAAAGAAGAAAGCTAAAGAAAAGGATGTAATAAATGAGAAATATGAAGCTAGTGGTTGCGAGCTTGAGGATGCACAAGATAGGGACAGGTGGAGATGATGAATTTAACACTAGGATATATTTTGTTTTTTAGGGTTCGTTCTTCTGTACTCCTTCTGTATAATTTTTCCCTGAACTTTATCAATCTGGCCTTTGCTAAAGCTTTTTATTCCCCTCACTTGCTGACCGTCTCCAATGAAACAAATTATAAATCAAAATAAACAGTTGGTAAATTTTACATTAATATTAAATTCATAAGAAATATTCAAATGTAATACACAATATGCTTAAATTCTCATTCGTGAAACATAAGATCTCATTATGGCAACTGGCCTTGAATGTTGTGGTTGTATGAGAATGTTGTTGCGGAGGATGATGTGCCTCAGGATGTTTTGCTAAGTTGAGAGATACCATGATGGCTTTACAAATTTTTTCTCGGTGCATGTAATTAGACCTTAATAAAGTACTTTTTCTTTAAAAAAAAAAATGCAAATCCAAATTTTTAAAATACCTGTTTCGGTAATGATGATCAAAATGTCATGTTAACATTCTGACAACGGAATATTTACAGTAACATTTAACTGGAGAGATATAAACAGATGATCTTACCTAGTAGTTATTTTGAAGTAACTGTCCCATATGGTCCATTACTCATCAAACTTTTTTTAAACTCTACTTTTTTATTATTGCAATAAATAAATATTTATTTATATGAGCTAGTAGATCATTAATTTTTTTCCCAAGTTTTTCCCCACAGCGAGGATGACTACAGAAGTGTGAAGAGGGGAATGTCTATTACCGCCGTGCTCACCGGCGCGACAAAACGACAGCGGCCAAAATAAATCAGTCGCATTTCAAAGTAATTCGTGAAATGACCGCCAGGTGGCGCAAAGTGACATTTTCCGTCGTCTCGGTTTTAAAATATAATTAAGTCATAAAGTCGAAACAATATGCTGTATTGAAGAAATACTACAGTAATGGTAATTTCCACATCTGTGTATTTTATTCAACAAGTATGAAAAATCTGAATCAAAGCTATTGATATTTGCTGTACAATAATGAGTAAAAAAAAAAAAAAACATTGAAGTTGAACATTAAAACAAGTACACTACACTGTAAACCCTAATGCTCAAAGTAATTAAACACATTGAGTACCGTTAACCTAAATAATTGAATGAGTAATAATTTTGAATATTCAGAACTTTTTGGTATTTATGAGTTGATATTTTATGTAATTGTAAGTACGTACGTACGTACTTAAGTAAAACTTCCACCAATGTAAAACCTATGTCTGATGTTTGTGAAGCAGATGGGATTAAAGATCGCCTTTTAAAAATTTTTGTGGCAGACGGTCTGCAGACTGTCTGGGTAAAACTATTTGCAAAATAATAATAAAACAATGAAAAATATAAAGAAATCAGTTGCCATCTGAAGCCGTGTTAGGTCTTTAAATATTTTCTCTATTGCCTGGCTGTAGTTCATGTGTTGAGACAATATGCAACTCATTTACTCTTAATATACTGTCACCTCTCACCTCATCATACTGCTAGGTTCAGTCATGAGATTTCTCTGTTTCTTAGGGAAGTTGCCGTTAACTTTTTTTCGGGTGTCAGTAAGTTGCACAAGTTATTGACTGGAAATGGTATCAAGTTTTCAGAGAAGATAAACAAATTCCAGTGAATCCAGTTTTCATGCTGGGACTAATAAAAATGTCTATAACAAATATATCAAATGTATACTTAACAAGTCTCTTTGTTCTTAATTCTCCTTAACAGGAAATGCAGAAGCCTCCAATCATCCTGCCATCATTGCTGTATTTAAAACGCGCTCCAGCCCCATCTTTGAGTTACTTCCATGGTAAGCATAATAAAAAAAACACACATTTTAAATGCATGGTGTTACCACTGATTAGCATCTTAAGAACTTACAGCAGTATTTGCAAAAAGCTTCCAGTTTTACACAGGTCTGTTTAGTGTTCTAATGAACTCGACATGGCGCTACAATATCTTTCAGGGTTTGACTCACTTTTGGGGCCAGCTCCTAGTGGTCATTCAAGAAACTGCACGTTGTGGCACTTTTGCATTGACAAAAGGTGTATGTATTTCATGCTCTAGGGGGAACTGCAGTAATTGTCTTGCGTTTTCTTACAAATAGCAGGGGCACCAAGGCAATTTTTAAAATGTTCTATAGTAAGAGTAAGACAAGAGAGCATTTTTCTGCATCTTGTGCAGTAAGACATTTCATTTTGGCACAAGTAAAGTATTCTCATTATTGAAATTTTTTGTTTTAATATTAACGGTGTATATAAATAAGCAGTTCTTCTCCGTCATGCGTTTGGGCGAGTGCCAACTTGCAGTCGTTGCAAGCACAACAATACAAATATTAAAAATATTCTTATGTCTGGTTATTTCT
This sequence comes from Clarias batrachus, assembly GCA_003987875.1. NCBI lineage: Eukaryota > Metazoa > Chordata > Actinopteri > Siluriformes > Clariidae > Clarias > Clarias batrachus. Next base: position 29,179 of record QMIH01001193.1, on the reverse strand, counting down.
TCATTTAAGATTCAGTAATTTCTCACATGTACCTTACAGCACAGTGAAATGATGTACAGTGGGGTAAAAGTGTTTGCCACCTTACTGATTACTTATTTTTTTGCATGTTTGTCACACTTTAATAGTTCAGATCATCAAACAAATTTAATTATTAGTCAAAGAAAATGCAAGTAAACACATCATGCAGTTCTTAAATGAAGGTTTTTATTATTAAGGGAAAACAAAATCCAAAACTACATAGCCCCCCACTTAAATAGGGCCTGTCTGACGAAGTGAAGTTGACCAAAAGATCCTCAAAGATCGACATCATGCAGAGATCCAAAGAAATTCAAAAACAAATTAAGAAAAACCCACAGTGAGAGCCATTATCTACAAATGGCAGAAACATGGAACAGTGGAGAACCTTCCCAGGGGTGGCTGACCGACCAAAATTACCCCATGAGCACAGCGACAACTCATCCAAGAGGTCACAAAAGACCCAACAACATCTAAACAACTGCAGTTCTCACTTGCCTCAGTTAAGGTGTGTTCATGACTTCACCATAAGAAAGAGACTGGGCAAAAATGGTTTGCATGGCAGAGTTACAAAACGAAAACCACTGCTGAGCAAAAAGAACATAAAGGCTCGTCTCAGTTTTGCCAGAAAACATCTTGCTGATCCCCAGTACTTTGGGGAAAATACTCTGTGGACTGTCAAGACAAAAGTTTAACTTTTTGTAAGGTGTGTCCCCCATTATTTGTGGTGTAAAAGTACCACTGCATTTCAGAAAAAGCCGCTGCGATTGCCCGCCGATGTTCCGCGAAGTTCTGCAAGGTCCGCCGAAAGTTTGTTGTATTACCAGTCTTGCATGATTCGCAGATGACATTGGTCTGACTACGGTCAGACTTATAATATCCAAAAAACTGCCATACTGACAGTATCACTCTCTACGCTGCTAGGATCCCAATGAGCGAGTGCCTTTGTTAATGCAACCAAACTAGCTTCGCAACCTCTGTTTTCTTCCGTCAAAGAGTAAAACATATCGAATGTTTTATCAAACACATTTTTTATTGATATCGATCACGTGCCTGTCGCGATACATATCGTTATCGTTTTATCGCTCAGCCCTACATCATACCAACAGTAAAATGTGATGGTCTGGGGCTGTTTTGCTGCTTCAGGACCTGGAAGACTTGTTGTGATGAATGAAACCATGAATTTTGCTGTGTACTAAAGTATCCTGAAGGAGAATGCCCGTCCATTTGTTTGTGACCTCAAGTGAACTTGGGTCCTGCAGCAGGACAATGATCCAAAGAACAACAGCATGTCCATTTCTGAATGGCTGACAAAAAAACAAAATGATGGACCCCTGAGTTGCGCAGTTGAAAAGTGCTCGCCTTATCATCCGGAGATTGCAAGCTCGATTCTAGGATGAAGCTGTAACCTCTTGCAGCCGGAGAGCTCCAGAGGTTTCCCTTTGGTTCTGTAAAAGTACATCAAATCTGATGAGAGGTACTTTAATGAGAGGTACTTTGTGGGAGCTCACATTTAATGTGGAAATTGGACACAACTAAATTAGAGAGAAAATCTGGGGGGAAAAAATTAAGACTTTAGAGTGGCCAAGTCAAAGTCCTCACCTAAATCCAGTTGAGATGCTGTGGCATGTCCTTAAAAAGGTGGTTCATGCTCAGAAACCCTCCAATGTGGCTGAATTACAACAATTCTGCAAAGATGAGTGGGCCAAAATTCCTCCACAGCATTGTTTGTAACAGACTCATTGCAGGTTATCACTTTATCACACTTTTTTTTTTACACATGGCTATGGGCTATGTAGATTTGGATTTTGTTTACCCTTAATAATAAAAACCTTCATTTAAAAACTGCATGATGTGTTTACTTTGATGATCTGAAACATTAAAGTGTGACAAACATGCAAAAAAAAAAAAAAGAAATCAGTAAGGAGGCACACCACTGTATAATGGCATATCCCAGATAGGAAGCTGGGGTCAGAGTACAGAGTCAGCTCCCCTGGAGCAGATAGGGCTAATGGCCTTGCTCAAGGGCTCAACATTGGCAGCTTGCTGGTGCAGGGGCTAGAACACTCAACCATCTGGTCGTTTACCCTGTACCTTAATCGTTTGAGTCACCACCGCCATAATTTCTCAATTGACAAAGCTAGAAAGCTTCAGGCATTTTGCTGCAGGATTTAACTATTCTTTACTCTTATTTTCATTTTGCCGCCTAGTTCCAATTGTGAAAATTTTACAGCCAGATACATAGACCTACAACTATGGTTGAAAAGAGACAATGTACAGTCCAGTTTAGAATACCGCAAAAAAATTCTGTGGTGGTACGCAGTACCGTAAAGCGTGGAGAACAGCTGTCTGCTAAATGATAGTTAGTTTGCGGAATACGTGGAGACATAGAGAAACTTATGAGATTTACAGGACTGTCCTCAATGGTTTGGACTGCATAGTAGCGGCAGGACGCATGTGCATGGAGCAAAGTCTCACGAGATGCAAATTAGCCTCTGCTCTGTATCCGTGTATATGAATCCCTAAGTGCAAGCCATCCTGGAAGTAGTGGTGGGTTTTACTTTCAGATGTTTAACTATATTTAGATAATTCCAATTATGTTAAAAAAGGGCACCAAGGAATCAAAAGGAAAAAAAAGCTAAGCAAATCATTTCCTTTGTGGTTTCTGAATTTAATAGGACATCGCTGCAACTGGTCAAGGCATGACTGTCATTGCCTCTGTCAAATTTATGCCCCGGCCTGATTTTTCAGGAGCTCCAGAGGTTTCCCTTTGGTTCTGTAAAAGTACATCAAATCTCAGACAGCACACCAAATTGTGTGCTTATAGGATATAACACATACACATGGTTCTGCTCATAGGTTTACACACCCTGGCTGAATTTGTGAAATATTGGCAAGTTTTTGGAAAATTTGACGATTATCCAAACTTAAATCATTAAATTTTTTAGGAAAGTGGTGAGGGGAAGCCAGTTATCACATAATTATGTGAGGGGGGAAAAAATAACTGCAAAGTTTATACACATAAGCTGACAAGACACAAGTCACTTCCAGTGACTTGTTTAAATGTAATTAGTGTTTGTCTATAAATAACCAATGAGCTCTGGAAGGACTGTTGCACTTTTCAGCTGTGGTGACTTGGTTGAATACTTTTTCCTAAATGATTGTGCAGTTCCGTATTCCTGTTAGTTATATTTGAATTCTAGTAAAAACAATACAGTAATGTTTGGCCTGATAAGGAGTGCTGTCTAGGTAAAAATGTTAACACATCTGTATATAAAAAGATGGGGTTATACCCCTATCTCACCTACGCGGTTTTGCCATGAGTATGGTTCATCATGATTCACCGCGAGTTTTGGTGCTGTGATAATGTTTCCATCCTTCCGTGTGAAAAATTAAACCTGTTTAATTCTAAATTAACAAAATAATTTAATAGTTAATTTTTTTTTAAGCATGTTTAATTTTTTTGCCGGTCCTCGCGGATGCTTGCGGACCTTTGCAGAACGTCGGCGGGCAATCGCGGCGGCTCACAGTGTCTAACACCGCATCTCACCGCGAGTCAAACCGCATTGGTGAGAGAGGGGTATTAGGGATCCACAGAATTTTAGGCTGTAATATAGTCACACATGCTAATATTTCTTCAGATGTGGCACAACCATATGCAACATCAACATTTATTTTTATCCAGAGTTGCGTTAAGTTTTGAGACCCAATTTTCACTTTATGGAGTGACTCAACATGCCCTTAAAATCTTCTCCAGCAAATAGAGTGATAAGTTACCTTAAGTGGGGTTAAGGTCAGGACTCTCAATTCATTTATTAAAATGATTCCTCCTGCTCCCTGAACCACTTTGATCCAGATGAACCTTGCCATTGTCATTCTAAAATAAGCCCATTGCACTGGGGAAGAAAATATCCATTGGTTTGATAAATTAATTCATCTGATAATTCAGTACATTATGGTAGTGAGTTGACTTCATTTTATTGCCACATACAGTAGCATTGCTGAGTCTAGACTTGACCAACTGAAGCAACCCCAGATCATAACACTGTCTCCAGAGGCTTGTACAGTGGGCTCTATGCATGATTGGTGCATCGCTGCACATGTTTCCCTTCTTGCCCAAATATACCCATTGCGCTGGGATTGGATCAATCTGGACTCATCAATCTGGATTTTGCTGCAGGAGAAACATGTGGCTTCCTCAAAATAGGTGGAGGAAGAATGAATGTATGGATATAGTGTTGATGTATTGAAGCATCATCTCAAGACATCTGCCAGGGACTTAATGCTTGGTCACAAATGTTTTGTCCAAATGAACACTGACCCCAAGCATACTTCCAAAGTTGTGGCAAAATGGCTTAAGGACAACAAATTTGATGTATTGGAATGGCCGTCACAAAGCCCAGACCTCAATCTAATGGAAAGTTTGTGGGAGAAGCTATAAAGGCATGTGTGAGCAAGAAGGCCAAAAAACCTGACTTGCACCAGTTTTGTCAGAAGGAATGAGCTAAAATTCCAGCTACTTATTATGAGAGGCTTGTGGAAAGTGACATGAAACATTTGACCCAAGTTAAACAATTTAAAGGCAAAGCTACCAAATACTAAGTGTATGTAATCTTTTGACCCACTGCAAATGTGATGAAAAGAATGAAGGCTGAAAAAAATCTTTTTCTCTACTAAATATTCACATTTCTTAAAATAACAGTAGTTGATGTAAGCAATTTTTAAAATGCATTTTGCTAAGGTGCATGTAAACTGATTTGAGTCCTTTGTAATGAATAAATAATTGATTGGGGAAGTTTGATCTTTTTAGCCCTTTTTAATTGGAGTGGGTTAGGATTGTACAAATTTATAGATTTGCTTAATTCATTATGGAGTACCACAACATTTTACCTAACTTCATTTGATTAACTGAAACCATCATTGCACTGTAGATTGTTTGAAGTAGAATACACCGGCTTGAACACAATTTATTTGTGTTAATGTGAATTTTTACTGTTGTAGCGGTTTTGTGAAGGGGGAAGCCGGAGCAGAGCCCAGGCTGTTGCAGTTCCAGCCTCACTTTGAGCATGGTGCATTGCTCACTGTGGTGAGTGTTTTTATATATTAATAGGATTGAGCAATATTACATTTATTATTTTTTTCTTTTAAAATATAATGATGTGCAACTGAATTTTGAAGAAACTTTTTTTTTTTAAACAACTGCTCATTTTTGTGAATATCATATCGGCCAACCATGCTCAAACAGTGCCATGTTAAAATAAATAAATAAATAAATAAATAAATATCATGCAGATACAGGTCTGTAGCTTTAGGTTAAAAAATAGAATCTAGGAAAAAAAATCTTCAGTCTTTCTGAAAGCATCATCAAACTGTGTAACAAGTTCAGTGTGGCAGAAACACAAATCAGTTTTTCAAAATGCCTGCTGTGGAAAATGGTTGCCAGTTATATTAATAACTGCAGGAAACTGCAACCATGGGGTTTTGCAATAAGTTGTCAATTTTTAAAAAATGGATAAGACACCCCTTTTTTTTAATTATATACAAGTCTGTCTTGACTGATTTAAAAACCTGGAATAATTTTGGGAAAGACTTTGATTTGCTTGACCTGCTTAATTTCACATGTGAATGACACTAATTGTTACTGAAATCATTTGTTTGCAGTGCTGGTCAAATGGGCGAATCTCTCATGTGCCTTTCTACTTTGTTGGTGTGGGAAAGCCATGTGCAACTGGAAGCCCTCCACTTCCCCACTTCACCAGCAAGATAGAAGATTACAATTCACACGCCCTCTACACAGAACAAATGTCCTAAAAACTGTTGAATGCTTCAGCCTCAACCCATACTTTACATGCTTAAATACTTCAAAGTATTCCTATGATGACAATTCATTGTGCATAACAAAATAAATCTAGATTTCTCATTCCTATTGGACTGTGATGTTTGACAGGCATTTCTGTTTTTTCCCCCAAGAAATCTCCAGTTTTTAGATAGTTATTGCTGAAAATTTAGATACTTAAAATTTCAAGTAATAAAACCATGTCTAGCTCACTGTATATAGGTATTCACCAACCAGCCATAACATTATGACCACTGACAGGTGAACTAAACAACACTGACACCAGCAAACTGATTAGCAAACTGACAGGATTAGGGGTACCCATGGCCCATCTATGCTCATGGGAACCATGAAAATATACGTACTGGCCATGATGGAAAGGACCCAGACCACTCATGTGGTCCAGCAAATAAATAGCCTAAGGTTGCAGACCCGGGCCTCGAAACTCCCCAGATCCCAGTCCAAATGTGGATTGAACTTGTTTGTCCGGTGTATCCCAAAAACCCCACCACACAACCCACAGCACCCAATGAATCTGCTGCCAACATCCTGGTGTCAGACACTTAGAGGTGTACAAAGTTATCCAATCCTGTTCTTGGGTAAGTAGAGATTCACTAGGTAAAGTATCAGTCAAGTACAAGTATAAGACCTCCATTTACCATTCTACTTGAACAAGGGTATATAAGTACTCCACTTCAAATGTACTTAAGTATCAGAAGTACTGAGCTTACGGTAACCTTAAAGTCATTAGTAGAATTAAAAACCACTCTGGCATGCAGAAATATAGTGAAGTAGAAAGTACAATTATTTGTTGTGCGATGTAGTGAAGTAGAATTTGATGTAGAATGATGTACTTAAGTACAGTAATGAACTAAATATTACCTTCCTCTGCAGACACCACAGCCCACCCCAGGAGCTCTGTTGAGCCACAGCCTGTGGGGCCAGATGTGCCCCGGTGGCACTAGGGGGGAAAAAACCTAGATGGTTTAGACGTTAATTGTTTTAATGTTATGGCTGTTTGGTGCAAGTTATTTGGTTGTCTGGAGCCATGCCGTTTTTTAGCCACCATATGCATCATATATCATACCATATCATGCATCAACCATTAGAATGGGACTATGATCAGCATCCATAAAACAGGTGTTTGACTTTATTGCACATGTATGAGGGTAATTAAAAAATTATCCGCACTCTGGTTGACTGCACTGTCATATCAGAGCTTTCTGTTCAAGACTACTATCTGCCCAGTCACTGCAGGTTTGAATGTGTTACATCAGTTCATTTGTACTGTAATTGCGGGGTGAGCAAAAATGTGATTTGCACAAAAGCAGGCCATCATGCATTGATTTTTATTTTATATTTTGGTCTGATGGTGCACCTAGTGCCAGCAACAGGGAGCAAACAAAACCATTTGGATATCTAAAGGAAAAAATGTACCGATGCTCTAAGGACGGTGAAGTTTTTTTTAAAGGGAATCATTACTGGTGACTAGACATGGATTCATCACTACCTGTCTGGGAGCAAATGGCAGAGTATGAAACAGAAACACCCTCAATCACCAAGAAAAAGTTCAAAAGTCAACCTTCAGCTGGAAAATGGATGCTTACAGTTTTCTGGGATTCTCAAGGTATTGGCAAGTATTGGAACATTATCAGGAAAAAGTTCAACAATCAATAGTGCTCATTACAGACGAGCTGAAGCCTAAATTTCAGTTTAAATGCAGAGGCCTGCTAGGTGTTGAAGCTTCTTCCATATACAGTAGTTCAGATATCGCTCCATCAGACTTTCGCCTGCCTGTTTGGTCCTCTGTTAGCAGCCGTGCAAGAACAAAGATTCACTTCTGATGAAGAAGTGAAGATAGTGGTGCATTCGTGGCTCATGAAACTAATTTTTCTTAAATTAATGAGGGAATATGAACGCTTGTCACCAGATGAATAAAGTGTATTGAAAAACAACTAGATTATGTCGAATAATGATGTGAAGGTAATTCTACAACAAGAGTGCGATGATATTCATTGAATCTTATTTCTAGTGAAATCAACGATTTAACCATGTTGGATGGTTAGAAAGATCACGAGTAACAGCAAAAAGTGTCAAATTGAATATAGGAATATTGTATTTTGTGGAGTACAGTGAAGAATGATGTGGGCTGTACTCCAGGCCGATTCCACTTTTACTAATGTACCTCAAGAAGAAGCACTACAATGACTTGCAGAAATACCTTCAGACCACTTTGCACAAGATAATGGCCTGAGATACACAGCAGCCAAGCAGGCATTGATGGGCAGATTGAAAGGTTGTGCAGTGATTAGTTAAGACTTGGATATTCATTTTTTTTTTTTCTTTTTCATAAAAATTCTAGACCAGTATGACAGCAGGCAGAAACTGTGTGGAAAGAAACAATTTTAAAGAAAAAACATGTAAGACAAGTTTTGGATATGCTATTTGTTGATGATCACAAACAGAGGAAGTGATCACACTACTAAGTGTATTAAAGATGAATAACTGATGCTCTAGTGTCATCATTCATCACACTGAGTGTTCGGGGGGGGAAAAAAAAAACTCCAATATGTTGATGGCGTTGAGTGTGTGTGTGTGTGTGTGTTGTGGAAGCCAATGTGTCCACGTCTCTCTAACACACACCCCTTGCAGGGTTTTCCGGGATAGTTAGTGTTAGTGTAGCCTGCTCCGACTGTGCTGTGTGTGTGGTGATGGTGGTGGTGGTGTGTGTGCGCGAATGTGAGTGTGTGTGGTGTTCGGGCATCCCCGCATGGTCAAGGACGATGCTGTGGTGGTGTGGAATGTGATAGCTGCGTGGCTTGCCCAGTGGATTGTGTTTAATTATCTATTTACTTTGATTTATTTATATATATATATATATATATATATATATATATTTATCTATTTAATGCTCGTTGCGAACGTGAAGTTGACGCAGTGAGTGGAGTTGTGTCTCGGACGCTGGGACACTGCGGCTAGAGTGTGTTACCACCCTGGGATTTCAGCACAGGTAGACACACACACACACACGCACTACACACTGCCTGTGCATTTAATCAGTTTTATTTCAATGGTCACGCTGTCCGGATTTTTTTTCCCCCCTCCTTCATTGAAATACTTACCTTACGCACGAGCAGTGCATATGTCACCTATACACTCTATATCTTGTGTTTGTAATGTTGTAATTGATATGATATACAATAGAGTAGTGTTTTTATAAACAGTAATAATAACTGTAACAAAAATGACCACATTAGCCTTTATTCCTGCAAAGTCTTTAAACCTTTCTGGTTTTTAATGAGCTCCGAAACTATTCTCCTTCTGCTGGCTAACTTCAGCTAGCACGCTAACAACAATGACGCTAACTAGCTAACTGTCTCAATAAGATTTCACACCAAAACCTCGATATTTTTTTTTCCCCTAAGTCGTGACAAACCGAATTACGCATCGAAACAAACTAAAATCGCTTGTTAGTTTCTGAACCTGCAAGATATCTGAACTAGCTGTGTGATGGAGTTCTGAGAATTCGGCTAGAAGGCTAACTAGCCAGCCAACATGATATGTCTATGGAGGCTAATTATCGCTCAGTAACGTTTAGTTCTGTTTCTGCAACCCAGACGCATAGTTATGAGGGGGGAAACCTAATTCCGCGTAGTGTTTTTGCGTTACACGAATACGCCTTGCCTGTGAAACTATGCCTTAGTTGACAGGCAAAGCCTGACCGGTGCGCACTGACAATACAACGAGGCTTGAACTGGATTCGTAGAATTCGTCGTTCCACCTTAAATGACTCCAGTTATGCTATTCAGCCTGTAGGGGGCACACTCATTCATTCATCTTACTTTCATTACATATTCATCCTGCTTAGGGTCGCTTTGAAACACTGGTCGCAGGAATACACCCTACATAGGACAGCAGACACACAGACCCACTATTACACTCTTGGGGCAAATTTGCAATTCTAATCAACCTTCTGGCATGTTTTTTTTTATTTTTATGTGAGAGGTAACACCTGAACACAAAGCAACCGCACACAGACACTGTGGGAACACGGTGAGAATGGTCACAGAAAATCTGTACAGAATGTAAACTGAGATGAGGATCAGGTTGCAACTATTGTACCACCAATGGCATTTTTTTTTTTTAAGACAAGACTGAAGTGGCAATTTACAGTACAGTGCATCCAGAAAGTCTTCACATTTCTTCACTTTTTCCACATTTTGCTATGTTGCAGCCTTATTCCAAAAGTGATTTAAATTAATTATTTTCCTCAGAATTCTACAAGCAATACCCCATAATGACGATGTGAAAGATGTTTGTTGGAAATCTTTGGAAATTTAGTTTAAAAAAAATGACACTCAAAATTGAGCTCAGGTGCATCCTGTTTCCACTGATCATCCTTAAGATGTTTTTGGAGATGTTGACTGGAGTCCACTTGTAGTGAATTCAGTTGGTTGGACATGATTTTGAAAGGCACACACCTGCCTATATAAAGCTCCACAGTTAACAGTGCATGTCAGAGCACAATCTAAGCCATGAAGTCCAAGGAATTGTCTGTAGACCTGCGAGACAGGATTGTATCGAGGCACAGATCTGGGGAAGGGTACAGAGAAATTCCTGCAGCATTGAAGGACCACAGTGGCCTCCATAATCTGTAAATGGAAGAAATTTGGACCCACCAGGACTAGAGTCGGCCGCCCGACCAAACTGAGCGATCGGGGGAGAAGGGCCTTCGTCATGATGGTGACCAAGAACCGTATGGTCACTGAAAGAGGTCCAGCGTTTCTCTATCGAAAGGAGAAACTTCCAGAAGAACAACCATCTCCGCAACAAGCCACCAATCCAGGCCTGCATGGTAAAAGTGGCAAGACGGAAGCCACTCCTCAGTAAAAGACCCATGACGTCCACCTGGAGGACTCTTAGACCATGACAAACAAAATGAAACCCCTTTGGCACCAATTACACAGCCTCAAGTCTTTTTGAGTATTATGCTTCAAGATAGTTGTTTTTCTGGAGGGTTACTCTCTCTCCACAGAGAGCTGGACCTTTTTCAGAGTGACCATTGGGTTCTTGGTCACCTCCTTGACTAAGGCCCTTCTCCTCTCTGATTGCTCAGTTTGGTCAGGCAGCTTGCTCTAGGAAGAGTCCTAGTGGTTCCAAACTTCTTCCATTTATGTATGATGGAGGCCACTCTGCTCATTGGCACCTTCAATGCTGCAGAAATTTTGATGTACCCATACCCAGATCTGTGCTTCAATACAATCCTTTCTCAATCAGTGGATCTCAATCAAGATTTCCTGGATTTTATGGTTTTTGTATTTTTTTTTTTACTGAATTTACCATTGATGCACTCCAGTCAAGTTGTAGAAACATCTCAAGGATGATTGGTGGAAAGAGGATTCACCTGAGATCAAGTTTCAGTGTCGTGGCAAAGACTGTGAATACTTATGTACATGTGATTTTTTTATTTTTATTTTTTTTAATTTGCAAATATTGCAAACAAAGATCTTTCATGTTGTTGAATTTTGGAATATCGGTACCATTTTGGAATAAGGCTGCAACAGCAAAATGTGGAAAAATTGAAGCGCTGTGAATACTGTATACCACTTGCACAAATGCATTTTTAACGTCTTTCTTTTTCTAGTTCAAAAGCATCATATTGAGTAGCTTCCTCTTGGGCTTCACTCCAGTTACTCTGGTTTTCTCCCACAATCCAAAAACGTGCAGATTAAGTTAATTTGCGTTCTCAAATTGTCCATAGTGTGTGAATGAGCTTGAGTGTGTGTGCCCTGCGATGGATTGGCATCCCGTCCAGGGTGTACTCTGGATTGTGCCCTAAATCTCCTGGTATATGTGTGGCCCTGTATAATTGATGAGTTAGTAAGTAAGGATCACCTTGCGGTTTGACTTCCTAAGTCCTTTAGTGTGTGCTGTGATGTCTGGCACTCAGATGTTGGCAGTGGATCCTTTGGGTGCTCTGGGTTGCACGGTGGTGCCTATGTGGGTCAGACATGCTTGTCCAGCAAATCCCATGAATGAATGCTTGGTTGGATTGAGATCTAAGAATCTGGAGGGCTGCTCAAGAACCTTGAAATCTTTGCCTGCTAAGACCCATATGTGACAAGTTGTGATGCACTCTGTGTTCTGATACCTTTCATTCATAGCCAGCATTGACGCAGCAATTTGTGATACAGTGGCTTTTCTGTGGGATCAGACTAGAGAGAATAGCTTTTGGTCTCCACAGACATAGATGAGCTTTGGGTGCCCATAATCCCAACACCAGTTCACTGATAAGATGGCTGGTTGTAAGCATAGCATTAGGAGAACAATTATGGGGCCACATCCTTCAAAGGACACATTTGAAGTCTAATTATGTCATAGGCCTGCATAGGATCACTTTGTGGAGGCTCCTTCAAATGTGGCCTGCTTTCCCAAAAACCCTATCCCAAGGAGGAGATCAGAGGAGACTATGATGGATGATGGTGGGAAAAAAAAGCTCTATGAGATACAAATTTCCATAAAACATGGTTATGTTGCACAGCCTTATCCAACAGCAGTTCGTACTCTTCGGCCACCGAAATGAGACCCACCCAAACTGAAGCAGGGCGGCTATTAGTGCAGAAAGCAAGGAAGAAATTGTCAATAAAAAAAGGACAGGTTGGCTCTGCAGTATGCTGTGAATGAGATCAGAGCAGCGTTTTGTGTAAACGGTGTAGGAGAACAGTTGCGAACAAAACCGGGAATACAATGGACAAATTTTACAGGTCACTTATAACCTTGTACTTACTGAGAGAGTCGATTTTACTTGCTTTCTTTATTTAATGTGACTTAAGGTAAGATCATGCCATTTACCTTTTATTTATTTTTATTTTATTTATTTATAATTATCGATATTGAATGGTATGAAAAAATATATAGATTCTTTTTTTTTGCCATATGACCCAGCCCTAAATGTAGGACTTACTGGAACTAAGGGGCCTAAACCTGTTTATGACAGTGCTCCTGTGCACAAAGAGAAGCCTGGGATTAGGTGCTTTGCCAGGATTGATGTGGAAGAGCTTGAGTGGCCTGCACAGTGCTCTGACCTTAGCTACAATAAAAGTCTTTGGGATGAACTGGAATTCCAACTTCATCCCAGAACTTCTCGCCCAATATCAGTTCCAAACCTCTTATGAGCTTGTGGGTGAATGAACACATCCCTACAGCCATGGTCCAAAAACCAGTGGAAAACCTTCCCCGAGGATTAGAGGCTGTTACATCAGCAAAGACAAATTGCAAACAATATAATGTCCATTGCTTTGGAAGTGGATGTCCTGTCCTCAGGTCTCTACACATGTAGTGTAACTTTACAAGGTGAAAACATGTTGGGCCACCAAACATGAAACGAAAATAACTTGAGAAAATAAGATCTACATCCTGGCCCAAAGTCTTTATCTATGAACTTCACCTTTTTCCCTGAGTCAGTGTTCAGATCACTTAAGTTTTATGTTAATGCTCAGTGAAATACTTTTCTTTGCATATCCCAGCTCAGGAGTTGGCGTCCGAGAACATAGTCAGCAATGATCTAGCACCCCTCAAGCAGGCAGGGATAAGGCCCTTGCTCAAGGTCAACAGTAGCAGCTTGGTGGAGCTGGGGCTTGAACCACTAACCTTCTGATCAGTAACCCAGAGCGTTAACCTTATGAGCTACCACTGCTCCATAAAGCCAATAAACTTTCATCTGTGCCTGTATAAACAGCTTTCTAAAATGGTGTCTTGGTTCCAGTTCTTTCTAATCTCGTGGAGATCTCTCACTAATTTCTCAGTAATTTATTTCCTCCTGAAGGGGTCTCAATAATTTGTATAAATTGCTTATTTCCTCATATGAGGCTACTGTTTAGTAGAGAATGAAAATGACCAGGGACCACTCGATACAATATCATGATACAGATTTGATATGAATTGGTGCAGATTTGATATGAATTCGATTTGCTTAGTATCACAATTTTATAAAAATAATTTGGATAAAATTCTAAATAAACTTGGCAAATCAGTGCCATTGTGCTAATAGTTTAGGGTGCACCACTTGTAGGATCATAGAGGAAGAGCAACTTTTCACCACCTCGAATGCATTTATAAAAATGGGTTTTGGAGTCAGTGTGGCAATTCACAAATTTGCTGCACAAAATAATCGTGTTGGGTAACTGAATCTGTATTTCCCTATCACTACTGTTTAGTGGTTAGAAACATCTTGGGCCACCAAAAAAAGTCTTGCTCACTATTGAATGCAGCATATGACGCATTAAATAGTGAGCAAGACTTTTTTTTGGTGGACCAAGATGTTTTTATGATTGATTGCTCATGATTGATAATGTTAAATTTTTATACAAATTACTTTACTAACGTGATCTACATGTTCAGACCACTGTTTAGACTTAGTCTGGGGTGAGACACATTTATCAATCATGAGCAACAGTTTAGCCACAATTCTAAAGTCAAATGAACAACACTGCAGTTAGTCCAAGTTTTTTCAATTCATTTATTTAATCTGCTGGCATTCAGCCTTCATGCTCATCTACGTACATTCTCTATATCTTCTTATTAACTAGAGAGGTTTGTTTCATGGTAAATTCTCTGGGGAGAGTAAGGAAGGACCGACAATGTGATGCTTGTTTTATCCAAATTGCACAGGGGCTGTATTACTACAAACAGGTGGTCAGTGCAGGCTCGAAGAAACCCCAAGGCTAATGCCCTCTGCCCCTGCCTCTTGGCCTAGCAGTCTTAACATCTGTTCATTTTACCATCCTGAAGTGTTTTCCTTCCTTATTTGGAGATTGGACTGTAGGAGGAAATCCAGCAAGCATGGGGAGCACACCCAAACTGTACAGACTGGATGTGAGACTCGAACCTCCAACCTTGGACATGTGAGGCGACAATGCTAACCACTAAGCCAACGTGCCAGATGCGGTATATAAACAAAAAAATGTTACATGTTTAGCAAGTAAGGCTTGGATATCAATACACTATTACTACTTTATTAGCCTTCCATTAGCAGCTTTAAGAGCAACGTCTCATTTAGACATAGAACATATAGTACATACAGTCATTTTGTCCTAAAGCACTGAGTGTCTATTTAGTTCTTTCATGTCATGAGGAGTTTAAATCTGCAAACTATTTTTTTTTTCCTACTGTTAAACCTAAGACCGAATGCCAGATGGTTAAAAAGCAAAATATTTCGATGTGACAGATGTGGTTAACTAAAGAATTTCATTAACAGCTGCAGCTCTCAACGTGCCCAGGTGCCCAGGTGATGTGGTTAACACTAATGCAATAGCATTAACTAATGTGTTAGTTAGCATGCTATCCTGAAAGAAAGTGCTCATTTCACTTGTCCCTCTTTATGGTGCTGATCTACTTATTATGATAAAATAACATGTTAATCCTTTAACAGTTATAGTTACAGTGTATATATATATATATTATATATATATATATATACTGTGTGTGTGTATGTATGTATATATATATATATATATATATAATATTATATATATATATATATATATATACTGTGTGTGTGTGTGTGTGTGTGTGTATGTATATATATATATATATATATAATATTATATATATATATATATATACTGTGTGTGTGTGTGTGTGTGTGTATGTATATATATATATATATATATAATATAAAATGTCTGCGGGCCACAAACCCACCTGTCTTCAGTTCTTCATCAGAAGTGAATCTTTGTCTTTGTAGGGCTGCTTTCAGGGGACCAAACAGGTGAGGGTCCCATATAGCAAGATCAGGAATATAAGAACGATGTACTTTAACACCTCAAAACAAAGTTCTTGCAGAGTGTTGACAGTGTGTGTGGAATTTTGTCATTAGTCGTGGACAGGTGTCCGGCACCTTCTTGATGGCTAACATTTGTGTGACCTACTTTGAAATTCTTCATCCATTCATACACACTTCTTTGCGACAGAACACTTTCTCCATATTGCGCACAAAGTCTTAATAGCGGCAAATCTTCATAACACCGTCAGACCTCAAAACAACAAATCACTGCGACGATGCTCTTCTTTCGTGCAAGACACAAGTGGGGGCATTAAATTTTGTTCGCACCGCAGTTACAAATGAACTGATGTAACCTGTTCACACCTGCACAGCAGCGACTGGGGAGAGAGTAGCCTTGAACAGCAAGCTCAACTTTTTGACCCACCCTGGTGTAAATATACATACTGTACCTCCCGACAAAATGTGTGACTAGGCAAGCTGCATCTATGGCATAAGATAAATTAGGTGCACAGGCATGTGCAACAGGACTATGATTATTATGATAAATCCCTTTATAGCGAACGCAAATATATTTTCAGATCCATTTTATCTCACAGGAATATTGGGAACCATGAAATTTACTTAATATCTATACCATATTTATTTCCAGCATGCTGCATAGGTTCAAAAGGGCTAAAAGTGTTTTGCTTCTGATTTTTGTTTGCATTCATTGTCCAGTGCCTCTCTGCGCCTGCAATAGTCAGCCATCATTGATGGACTCCTGTTGCCCTGATACAGTTTTTTCCTTTATGGCTAAGTCCTTGTGAAACCTTTCACCATGTTCTTCACTGCCTGCACCTAGATTTTCTCAAAAGACGGCCATGTGAAAAGGAATCTTCAGTGACATGTTGCACTTTGTGCTTTTGTATACTGTAAGAAATTTTTTTCAACCAGCTGAATATAGTTTGGTGCCCAAGTAAAATCACACTGACGCCCTTGAATGCTTTTAAGCTGATTTTCTCTGGCCTCAATAAAAGATCTTTGATGGTCATTGATAATGTGTCTGATCTCTGGACAATTGAATACGCCTTTCTTTAACTTGGCATCAGTTATTCTTGGAAACATATGTCTCAAACAACAAAAAACTTTACCTTCCTCATTCATCACCTTCACGATATTTTTCATACGTTCAAATTTTATGTGAAGATCTTTTGAAGATCAACAAGTGATTCTTGTGCCACGCTATTCTACAGTCGTGGCCAAACGTTTTGAGAAAGACACAAATATTAGTTTTCACAAAGTTTGCTGCTAAACTGCTTTTAGATCTTTGTTTCAGTTGTTTCTGTGATGTACTGAAATATAATTACAAGCACTTCATACGTTTCAAATGCTTTTATCGACAATTACACGACATTTATGTAAAGAGTCAGTATTTGCAGTGTTGGCGCTTCTTTTTCAGGACCTCTGCAATTCGACTGGGCTGCTCTCAATCAACTTCTGGGCCAAATCCTGACTGATAGCAACCCATTCTTTCATAATCACTTCTTGGAGTTTGTCAGAATTAGTGGGTTTTTGTTTGTCCACCCGCCTCTTGAGGATTGACCACAAGTTCTCAATGGGATTAAGATCTGGGGAGTTTCCAGGCCATAGACCCAAAATTTCAACGTTTTGGTCCCCGAGCCACTTAGTTATCACTTTTGCCTTCTGGCTCGGTGCTCCATCGTGCTGGAAAATGCATTGTTCTTCACCAAACTGTTGTTGGATTGTTGGAAGAAGTTGCTGTTGGAGGGTGCTTTGGTACCATTCTTTATTCATGGCTGTGTTTTTGGGCAGAATTGTGAGTGAGCCCACTCCCTTGGATGAGAAGCAACCCCACACATGAATGGTCTCAGGATGCTTTACTGTTGGCATGACACAGGACTGATGGTAGCGTCACCTTTTCTTCTCCGGACAAGCCTTTTTCCAGATGCCCCAAACAACCAGAAAGAGGCTTCATCTGATAATATGACTTTGCTCCAGTCCTCAGCAGTCCATTCGCCATACTTTTTACCAGGCCATCTTCCAAAAGTCTTGGCCTCACTGTGCGTGCAGATGTGCTCACACCTGCCTGCTGCCATTCCTGAGCAGCTCTGCACTGGTGGCACTCCGATCCCGCAGCTGAATCCTCTTTAGGAGACGATCCTGGCGCTTGCTGGACTTTCTTGGACGCCCTGAAGCTTCTTAACAAGAATTGAACCTCTTTCCTTGAAGTTCTTGATGATCCTATAAATTGTTGATTTAGGTGCAATCTTAGTAGCCACAATATCCTTGCCTGTGAAGCCATTTTTATGCAACACAATGATGACTGCATGCGTTTCTTTGCAGGTCACCATGGTTAACAATGAAAGAACAATGATTTCAAGCATCACCCTCCTTTTAACATGTCAAGTCTGCCATTCTAACCCAATCAGCCTGACATAATGATCTCCAGCCTTGTGCTCGTCAACATTCTCACCTGAGTTAACAAGACGATTACTGAAATGATCTCAGCAGCTCCTTTAATGACAGCAATGAAATGCAGTGGAAAGTTTTTTTTTCGGGATTAAGTTAATTTTCATGGCAAAGAAGGACTATGCAATTCATCTGATCACTCTTCATAACATTCTGGAGTATATGCAAATTGCTATTATAAAAACTTAACCAGCAACTTTTCCACTTTCCAATATTTATGTAATTCTCAAAACTTTTGGCCACGACTGTATATGATTTGCATTCCAAACAGCCCAGCCACTACTTTTGGAGATCCACAGATATTCTGTTTCTACTTGATGTACTGAATGTAATTCAACAACAGTTCCGTGCTTCCATGTGGTCCTTTCATGTGGGCAGCAAAGCCAACAGGGATTCAATGGTGTACATTTCCATTGTGAAAGTAGTCTGCCTTAGGGCTCAATGCTGATGCCCAAGCTGGACCAATTCCACAAATGTTATGCGACCTGCCCTGAGTGCATCCCTGTACATGCATGGACTGCATACAGCATTGTATGATGCAAGAAAAAAATTAATAAGTGTGAAATTTGACAAATTGGCCAAATAGAAATGATTTTAAATGGGTTTAATTACAGGTCAGCATCCAAAAACCTTTGTGTAACCCGTTCGTACTCATATCGGTAAACAAAAAACAGACCATAGACAAGCTTAATATCAGTGAATTAATTTGCATAATGTTTTTGTAATTTCTTTAGCTGGGGGAAAAAAAAAAAAAACATTTTTAAAAACATGCAACGTTTTATCAGTAAATGGACGAACATTTTTGTGCGTCAAGGTTTTATGGTTGTTTTGTAATCATCGAGTTTAGATTGACGTCACCGAGTTTAAATCATCAAGAAATAAGGAAACTATTGCGAGAATGCTACTAGTTAATGGTAATCTCTAGTCCAGTCATGTGAGTTATAAAACATATAATGGAGCGACAGAGCCCTCATAAAGAACCACATATGAGTTTATTAGTCGTAGAGACAATCACGTGTCCGGAAAGACAAAGGATTGTTATGATCTAGTCACTGTTATCAGTAACAAATCCATATTAAAAATAATGCTGTTATAATTTTTATATTCATAATTTTATACTGCTGTTAGTGTTATTTTATAATAATAATAAAGAATGTGTTGAAGCTGTAGTACAGGGCTCTTCATCTTCAGTCCTGGAAGGCCGGTGTCGTGCACAGTTTGATGATTCTTCAGCTCAGGCACAACTGATTCAACTAATCTGTTAATTACTAGGCTCATTGTGGGTGTTTAGGTGTGGGGAATTACAAACTGTGCTGGACACTGTGCCCTCCACGGCTGGAGCAGAAGATCTCCACCGTAGCACATGACTGAAGAATGACTGTCCTTCCAGGCGTTTGAATGAAATGAGCTCAGATGGACCGCATGAAGATTATTAAGAGGCGCTTGTCTATGAGCCTGCGCAGTGCCCGGCCAGTGGACGAGAACCTGTCGGAGCTTGCCGAGCATGCAGCCACGGATGAGCCACCTACGTCACGGGAGAATGGTGAGAAAACACATCTTATAGCAAAGCCTCTGACACAAGCTGCATGGATGATGGGCTGCCATGTTAATGCATGGTGAGGCTGAAATATGTGACGTCAGGTTTATTAGCATCACTGACGACAGTGTATTCTTACTTTCAGGAATAAATTAGACAAACATTTGATCAAAGTTTGCATTTTTTCTGTTGTTGTTTATAATGTTTAAAGATGGTTGACACTGGAGTTCCAGCCCTGGAAGATACAGTACTGCAATATTCTGATCCTGTCAGACGTGGCAGGGTGTATATATATATATGTGTATATGTTTTGTAGTGAGAGCTGGAACAACTAAGTGATCTTAAAGATCTTGAAACAACCGAATATGAAGGCTGGATGAAATGAAAATGGTTGAACACGAGATGACCATCGATCACTTTTAATTCCTTTGATAGATTACGTACAAGGAGCGTTCAAGTCTAACTGGGACTTTTGATTGCGGTGAATAACAGAACACAGTTATGAGAGTAAAAACTACCCTCCTGCAACACATTAATTCACTAATCCTAGCGTTTCACTAGTGTTTGGATACCATCAAGGTTTTTTTTCTCTGGTGCAATGACCAGGCTGCCTGCTTCCCATCTGAAACTCTGGCCTCCAAGGAACTCCTTTAATGGCCCGGAAATGTGGAAATGTGTGAGGTGAGGACTATAAAGGGATGTGGCAATAACCCTGAGCCAAATTCCTGTGATGTGCAAGTGGTGTTCATGATTTATTGTGTGTACAGTTCCTACAGACAAATGCACCTTTCTCTCAATTTGGCAACAAGTCATCTGGCGGAATTGTCATTCGCGGACGTGTGGCCTTCTATAAAATGTTTGCACCATTTGTATTCAAATGTTTTACTGCAGCCGACGATCTCATCATCATACTGAACTTGAAGTCTTCTGTAAATGTCAGTTGGATTTACGCCTTCGTTCTCAAAAATCACAAGTCCCGGTTTGAATTGAACGCCCTTTATTTACACAGCTTAATTGTGCGTTAACATAATGTAAAGGCAGATGCATAATCCTGCAGTTCCACAAGAAAAAATTGTCTCCGATACGGTATACCTCTGCAGTTCTTCCAGTGTTCTTGAATGCACAGGGAATTTCCCAAAACCATTTAAACAGGTGTACAGTAGGTAAAAGTTTTTCTTGCAAGTATTAAACTTTACAGCAAAAACAACCCAAATTCACATAAGCTAGTTAACTACCTGACTGTCTGACTAGTTTAAAAGCTTAAAGAAAGTCTAAAAACCGATCTTGGGCTCTATTAAAGGCTGCCATGTCATAGCATGTAATGCTGCAATAATTCATCTTGATGGAAGTGAGGAAAGTCAAATGTTTGCAGAAAGTCAATGTTGAAACCAAATAATTGAATCCTAAACTGCGCAGGGATATTCATTCTGCTAAAAGGTTTGTTGTGTTCATTTGTGGAGGGAACAGGAACAGTTTCAGTTAAATTGAAAACACAAAGATCTAAAAGATTAAAGTTAATGTTTGTATTTTTTTTTATTTTTTTGAGAGATCTATCAATTAATTTTGAATAAAGGGATCTATTGCCCATGGATGTATTTGAAAATGTATTTGTCAATGTTTTGACAAGAACTTACTTTATGCCCAGCTGCACTACCATTTATAATATGTAACTTTATATTTTCCTTCTACTCTGTCAGTCTCTATCCCTTGCATGGCTTCTGCTTTGACCTTTAGGTATCTAAGTACCCAATCCTACAGCTGCTCGTCTTTCTGTTTCATCTCTCCCTCTCTCTCTCTCTCTCTCTCTCTCTCTCTCTCTCTCTCTCGTTTCTCCTCCTCTCTTAGAGTCCATGGTTTGCCCCGTGCCCCCTCCCGCATCCCAAAGTGCCCCTTCGTTCTTGCGCCACTACGCAGGGGGTTTGGGGCGCGGAGCAATGCGTAAAGAAGGCCTGGACCGACCCTACCTTTCTCTTCACCGGACTGGCTCTCTTGGTGATTCTCTATCTTTCCCTCTCTGTCTGTCTGTCTGTCAATTCCTTTCACTTTTGGGCATGTGCTGATATCAATTGAATTGCAATATAATTACATTTTTACCAAATCATTTTGCTCCCACATTATTATATATTACCAATAACCTTACAATTAAGCCTACAAATATATTCTGGATACTATTCTAAATGCTGTATATCATTTTTTTTTTCTGTGCCTTTATTGCATTTTTAAAATGACATGAAATCTAAAAAGGCAAAATTCTATCAAATGTGCTAATAATAGGCAAAACCAGCTTAGTGGCAGTGGGAATAGTTTCGCAGTAAGGACATCCATGTTGAATAATTCATTGGGTTCAGCACATGCCTAGTCTCTGTATTTCTCCTTCGCATGCTTCTTTGTTTTTTCTGTGAATCTCTATAGTTTCTGTTTTTCTCCTTGCAAATGTCAGTCTATAGGCGATTTGACAAACACCAAATAGTGCGCTCCAGGCTTTTTTAGTAGGAATGAACAATCTTTATTGGGTAATCATAATGTACAAAGACACGTACAGTAAGGAGCAACTACTAATAAAGACTTGAAGTAAAAAAAATCTTTTTTTTCCCTTTTTTTAAAAAAATGTTTTCGTCTGTACTAAACAATGTTTGTTTTTGCAGTTAAATATTGAACCCGTTTAAACACCCTCAGGATTGTGTAAATGACTACAGGCACATTGTCCCAGCAAGTTTTTGAAAAATTATTATTACAAAGAACAGTAGAATTCATTAAAGTCTATTTTTCTGGTCAGAGTTTGGCTTGTATCAGTATTTTACTCCTTCAGACTATTATTTGGTAGATCCACCTTTTGTTCCAAAACAGCTTTAAGTCTGTTGAGAGAAGAAATATTCTACCACCTAATGTGTGATTCCCAGCGCTTCACTTTTTCCACATTTTGTTATGTTACAGCCTTTTTTCAAAATTGATTCAATTCATTATTTTTCTCAAAAATCTTTGCAAGTTTATTACAAACAAAAAAATGAAACAATGTACATAAGTATTGGCAGTATTAGCCATGGCACTCAAAATTGAGCTCAGGTGCGTCCTGTTTCCACTGATCGTCCTTGAGATGTTTCCACAACTTGATTGGAGTCCATATGGTAAGTTCAGTTGATTGGACATGATTTGGAAAGACGCATACAAGCCTATATAAGGTCAACAGACAAGTCATAACCAAGTCATTTTACCTACCTGTGTTGCTCCTCGCAATTTTTTGCACAATATTTATTGCTATTTGCACACAATACTTCTGTCAAAACTGTAAACTGTTTACTGCTGCTCTTCCCACTACCTCAATTCATCCTTCATCAAAAAGTACTGTCATGTCTTACATTATGTCTGTCATGTACTTTGTTTGCACATTTGCACGTGCACTTTGTCTATTTTTGTATAGATATTGATCGTTCTTCTTTTAGAGTAACTTAAAAATGTAAAATTTATGTTGTAAATTTTTGTTGTTGCATGTATGTAGCACCCTGGTCCTGGAGGAACGTTGTTTCGTTTCACTGTGTACTAACTGTATATGGTTGGAATGACAATAAAAGCCGACTTGACTTGACTAAAGACTGAGGAATTGTCAGTAGACCTCTCAGACAGGATTGTATTGAGGCATAGATCTGGGGAAGGATGCATCAAAGTTTCTGCAGCATTGAATGTCCCAATGAGCACATGAGTGGCCTCCATTATCTGTAAATGGAAATGGTTTGGAACCACCAGGACTCTTCCTAGAGCGAGCCGTCTGACCAAAGTGAGCGAATAGGGAGAAGGGACTTAGTCAGGGAGGTGACCAAGAACCCGATGGTCACTCTGAAAGAGCGCCAGGGAGGAGAACCTTTCAGAAGAACAACCATCTCTGCAGTTCTCCCCCAATCAGGCCTGCATGGTAGTCGCTCTCCACAGAGAAACACTGGAGCTCTTTCAGATTGACCATCAGGTTCTTGGTCGTCACCCCCCTGATCGTTCACTTTGGCCAGGTGGACCGCTCTAGGACGAGTCCTGGTGGTTCCTAACTTCTTCAGTTTATGAATGGGAGTTAAATCTGGATGCTTCAATGCTGCAGAAAATGTTCCCTTTCCCAGATCTGTGCCTCGAAGGTTTATAAAACAATTCCTAGGACTTCATGGCTTGGTTTGTGCTCTGCCATGCACTGTTAACTGAATTTATAGATGGACTCCAATTGAGTTGTAGAAACATTTCCAGGATGATCAGTGGAAACAGGATGCACCTGAGCTCAGTTTTGATTGTCATGACTAAAGCACTATTCGGACGGGACTAGTTTTACTGGGGGACGTTTGAGTTAGAATTTTTTTTTTTTTTTTTCAGCCGACGTCTGTCTTTTCATATATGGATTCGGACGGGACTAACATCTCCGTGTTTATTATGGAGGTGGGCGTGTCTGTGTTTTTCATGTGGGCGTTGCGCAAGACCACGTGTAGAGGATGAGGATTTCTATTGGAGCGTAGAAAGCAGAAACTCGAATGCCGGCGCGCTAGAGATTGTACGGTAGTTCAAGCTGACCAAAAAACACAAGAAAACGCGTTTCGGAAAGAAAAAAAAACAAACATTTTCAGCAAACACAGACATTCGCATTCGGACGGGATTAGATTTCTCAGAGGACCGCCGAGTTTGCTGAAAAACAGTAGGTCATTTGCTCTGGAATTTTCACAGTGTGAGAAAAAGACAGACATGGCAGATTATAATCACGAAGTACCTCTGTGAATCTAGTCCCGTCCGAATAGTGCTAAAGGCTGTGAATACTTGTCATTTTTTTGTACTTGTGTGATTTTTTTTTTCTTTTTTTTTTTTCTTTCCTTCTTTCTTCTTCTTTTTTTTTTTAAGATTTCAAACAAACTTCTTTCATGTTATCCTTATGGGGTTTTATTTGAACAATTTCTAGAAAAAAATAATTAATTAAATTTTTTTAATTAATTTAATCCATTTTGAAATAAGGCAGTAACAGCAAAACATGGAAAAAGTGAAGCACTGTGATTACGTCCGGATGCACTGTATAGTTAATAATAAGTAAGACCTGTTTCACATGCACAATGTGCACAACGTAGAACTCGCACGATTGGGACTAAACAGCTGTGTAGCTATAAGAAAACTATTTATTATTGAGGCCTTTTGGCGGGGAGGGATTGTTCGGGCGTCTTCAGGTTTCAAACTTATTGTCTTCCAATTAGGAGGTGAACACATTTGTGTTGTTCCACTCAGGAGCCCGGCAGTGTTGAATCATTTTTCTTTCTTTTACATGACAGAACAGCCCATGTCCTTTTGCCAATTAACTACTAACTGCTACACCCCTTTTTCTGATGGACATCAAGGCTACCTCTGCTGTTTGCAGTACAGGGAACAT
Organism: Clarias batrachus; assembly: GCA_003987875.1. Taxonomy (NCBI): domain Eukaryota; kingdom Metazoa; phylum Chordata; class Actinopteri; order Siluriformes; family Clariidae; genus Clarias; species Clarias batrachus. The sequence goes on along the minus strand of QMIH01001193.1, from coordinate 4,158 downwards.
TTAGTTGAGTTGTTTCAGTTTGCTGTGAGAAGCACTTCTAAAGAAACTTACGTTGGACTATACAGTCCACAAATCCAGGTTTTTCCTGAATTATGGGTTAAGTCAGGAATAATGAGTCCAGATAGAGGTTTATCAGTGTTAATCAGTCACTTAATTATTTGCAGTCTATCTAAACTCTTAATCTCGCTGAATTATTTTTTATTTATTGTTTTTACAAAATATGCAAATGTGATGCTCCTCGTAAACATGAGAGTACCATGTGGCTTGAGAGTACCATGTGGCTTGAGAGTACCATGGGTACCTGCTTTTACTAGAACTTTAGGTATAATAGGATTTAGTCAGTTACTCATCAGTCTTTGTGTGTGTGAAGGTATAGTGCATGAAAATGTGAAAATGGGGTCAGATGGAGAAAGCGACCAGGCGTCAGGGACTTCATCTGATGAGGTGCAGAGTCCTGTCCGAGTGCGAATGCGTAACAACCACTCGCGTCGCATCTGCAATGAGGTAATACACCGTCATCTCTGTCTCCCTCCCTATGTCTAATCTTCTCTTTCACTCTCTCTCTCTCTGACATACTGCACACACGCACACAAATTGCAAATGTTCTAAGTTCTGATCATCAAACTGCAGTATCGAACTAATGATTAATGGAAAAAAAACATGTACAAAAAGAAATCAATATGAGTGGAGATGCATCTGAATTTGAATCATGCTTGGGGCGTTAACAGTAAAGCTTAATGTCTGTGTTGTATTCTTTTGCTGATGATCTGTTTCATTTAAAAGTGCTACGCATTAGCAGTGTTACTTTGCTTCCTATTCCCTTTTGGCTCTTTTTAAATCGTGTACGTAACTGATGTGAGTAGAAAAAAAGGAAATGAGCAAAATGCTCCACGCGTTTCACTGGGCGTGGGGATACATGTAACAAAATGTAAACCTGGGCGCTCAATAAACTGTGCTAGCGAGGTGATTAAAACCACAGTTAACCGAATTTTCACTGTAGATGTACATCCTTTAAAATTCATTGGTGAGTTTAATCACATGTTCCTTGTCCTTTGGTATGAAATATTTAGTTGGTGATGTTTTCATATTTTATCTCCCCTTATTTCCTCATAAGATTTATTGATTTACAGAGTGTCTGTGGTGTGTGTAACTTGACTCCGTTCCATCCATGATGTTTCGTTTTCTGTGTAGGACATCAATAAGCGTCTATCACTGCCGGTGGATATCCGTTTGCCAGAGGGTTACCTGGAAAAATTTGCTATGAACAGTCCTCCGTTTGATAAACCCTTGAGTCGGAAGCTACGGCGAGCTTCATTGGTAAGCCAAGTAAATAAAGGATGTTTTAAGAATGCATTAGCCGAGTCTACACTAGTCTCCATAATTGTCTTCTTTGCTTGATGCAGGCCAATAATTTGATGTATAGATCAAATTACATGATGTTTCTCCTGTGCAGGATCGTGTAATAGACACACACATACAGAAAGTATTCAGACTTTTCTTTTTTTGCAAATCCTCTCAAGCTCGGTCAGGTTGGATGGGGACAGTCGGTCCCGAGACATTTTCCAGTCTCTCCAGAGATGTTCAATAGGGTTCACCACCCTTCAGAGCTCTGTGTCGGCCCCTCTATGACATTTTCGCTATTCTCCTCCTGTGTTGTCTTGGCTGTGTGCTTAGCAGCGTTGTCCTGTTGGAAAGTGAACCATCGCCCCAGTCTGAGCTCCCGAGCGCTTTGGAACAGGTTTTCATTGAGAATATCTCACTACCTTGCTCCATTTAGCATTCCCTCAACCCTGACCAGTCTCCCAGTCCCAGCTGCTGAGCAACTCCCCCACAGCATGATGCTACCACCACTATGCTTCACTGTTGGAATGGAATTCAAGATTCAAAGAGCTTTATTAATCCCAGAGGGAAATTGCTTTATTTTGGTTACAGTTGCATTTTGTTTGTTTGTTTTTTTTTTTTAGAAGGAAGGGAAAAGAAATAGTAATAATAATAAAAATCTTAAAAACAGGCAATTCCATATTGCACTAACGAAGAATGCAGTTAATGCATAAAATACAACCCGCTCTGTCCTTTCTTGTACAGTGTTGTTGTGTGAAGTGACCAGTCCAGTTTGTTGTCGAGATGTACTCCCAACATATTTGTATTCTGAGTCCATGTCCACTGTTTCCCCCTGGACAGATAAAGAAGTCACAGGTGTCCCACCTCTCCCGAAGTCTATCACTAGCTCCTTTATTTTCCCGACATTAAGTTGAAGGTGCTTTACGCTGAAGACAAAGTTGTCCACAGACAGGTGATGAGCAATGCCTGGGTTCCACTAGACATAAAGTTTAGAATTGAGGCCAAACAGTTCAGTATGGGCTTCATCAGATCAGAGAATCTTGTTCCTCACAGCGTAAGAGTCTTAAGCAGGCTTTCATGTATTCTGCACTGAGATGATGTATGGCTTCCCTCTAACCTCTCTGACATAAAGCTCTGACCGTTGGAGGGCTGCAGTGATGCACAGGATCTCTGGAGCTCAGTCATCGGGTTGTTGGTCACCTCTATAACTAAGAACCTTCTCCCCTAGTTGGTCAGTTTGGCTGGGTGACCAGCTCTGCTCTTGGAGACCTTCAGTGAAACAGAATTTGCTTTGTAGCTTTTGAAGGCGAAGCTTCAAAGCAAATTTTGAACAGCATGCACAAATACGCAAATAGCTTTTTTCTGTTTTTTTTTTTTTTTTCTCCCTAACCTCCATCCATCTAGTTTGAGGGAACCTCAAGGATTGCTTCAAGTTCTGTTCGTGGCTAACAAAAAAAAAGTGGAATCTGATTTGACATTCCATATTTTTCCATTGTTACATTTTTCATAGTTGTCCAACTGTTAAAGGAAGTCATGCCACAGTTCATCAAATGGATGCCAGACTGGATATTCTCCCCTCAAGAATTTTTGGTTTATGGCAGTTCATCCAGACCATCAAGCTACCACCACCATGTTTGACTGTTGGTGTGACGTTCTTTTTATGAAATGCTGTTTGTTTTATGCCAGATGTAATGGGAAGGACATCTTCCAAAACGTTACACTTTTGTCTCATTAGTCCACAGAATATTTGCCAAATATAAAATAATCAAGATGTCCAGGCGCTTTCTTATAGTTGAATCGTGAACACTGATTTTAACTGAGGCATGTGAGGCCTGCAATTCTTTAGATGTTGGATCCTGGATTAGTCATTGTTGTGCTCTTGGAGTAATTTTGGTAGGCCCGTGACCTCTTGGAACGTTTACAACTGTTCCACGTTTTCTCCATATGTGGATAATGGCTATCACTCTGGTTCGGTAGAGTCCCGTAGCCTTAGAAATAGATTTGCAACCCTTTCCAGACTGATTCATGTCGAGTACAGTGTTTCTCATCTGTTCCTGAATTTCTTTAGATCGTGGCACGATGTGTTGCATTTCAAGATCTTTTATCATGCTTCACTTTGTCAGACAGGTTCTATTTAAATGATTTCTTGATTCAACAGGTCTGGCAATAATCACGCCTGGGTGAGGCAAGTGAAATTTAAATATGGGTATTCACAGTTCACTCATGATTTAGCATGGGGGGCAATTACTTTTTCCACATAAGGCCAGGTAGGTTTGGAGAACATTTTTCCCTTAATAAAAGAAATCACAATTTTAAAAATGCATTTTTTTTATTTGCAATCTCTTTTGTGTAACAATGCATTTTGTCTGATGAACTTAATCATTAAAGTGTCACAAAAATGCAAATTCTTTTTTGCAGCACTGTATAGTGCAGCTTTGATGGCGAACATACTGCATACGTTATGTTGGTCAAAAAACTAAAGAACAACAAAAAACTCCTCATTTTCCTTACCAATAGAACCTTAGCTTCGCATTAGTCTAAAGTGTTTTTCTACCCAGCAGGCATAAAAGAATAAGATGAGTGTTTTGGATGTGGGGGTGGATGTACAGGGCCAGTGAGTTAAGAAACCTCGTGTTACAATTTATTCCATGTTCACATTTTCAGGCATATTAGAATAATTTCATGGCTTTTGTCTTTGAGTCTGGTAGGTGGGTAACTGCACAAAAAAAAGTAAAACTAAATAAAAGGAATTATTGCTAATGTTTATTATAATCACTGTAGTTTATAGCTCGAAAGTCTCACCTCTTCAGCTGACTT
>QMIH01001192.1:172259-182368 GCA_003987875.1 Clarias batrachus | reverse complement strand
CACACACACACACACACACACACACACACACACACACACACACACACACACACACACACACACACACAAAACCTAGTAACAGGATGAATCCATATTAATCCAATCCCATCCGAATAGGGCTATTGTAATTCTCTTAAGAAAACATTTGTAGACTAGGAATTTGACTGAAGTGCCAAGGTAAAGTGTGTTCAAGAACTTTATGTACCTTGCATGTGTGTGTCTGCCAACCCGGGCTGGATCTGATAATATTGCTGACACAGAGCCGCGAGAGCTAAGACCGCTGCCTCCTACACACAGGACACACAAATGAATTAAAACCAACAAGAACATGAACAGAGCAAATTAAACTGCTCAAGTGTGTGTGTGTGGGTGCGTGTGTGTGTCATGATGTCCCTGTACCTGGATGTTCTGCTTGGTGTTCAGACTCTCGTCTATGAGCGACTGCCAGCCGTCTGTAACACGGTGAATCACGTTTACGCACACGCACACGCACACACACACACACACACACACTATCATCATCTGATCAGCATATTTAACCACAGTCATGAGCTTATTCACTGTTCCTGAGGCAAGAACACAGAGGTGACAGACCAGAGAGACAGGAAAAGCTAACCGCAGACAGAAGACAGAGGAAGACAGATCATAGAGAGGCGGACGAAGGGCCTGACAGACAGGCAGACACACAGACAGATCAACAACTGGATCAGACATACTGATCGACAGTTTGACAATTCACCGTGACAACAGACACTCTAAAGGACAGATGGAAAGACAGACAGACAGATTACGAGCTGGAACAAAAATGCAACATGCGGACTCGGAGGCAAACGATAACCTGGACAGTGATAAACTGATAACTGATAAACCTATGGACAGACGGACAGATTGAGTGTCTGACAGACAAAAGGAACAAGAAGCAACAAACAGACAGACAGACAGACAGACAGACAGATGGACGGACAGATGAACTTACTGATGACCGGATCGTCTTTAAAAGGCATTCTGGAGAGTGAGAGTTTCTCGATAAGGACACACACTGCAAGAAGGAGGAAGAGTAGGAGTATGAGGAAGAGGACAATGTCTCAGTGTAAAAAACAACCCAAATATCATAGTTTATTCGTTACTACATATTACATACCGTTACATGTACACAGACATTTCATCCAGATAAAACATTACTTTYGCTAGTAAAGGATKATTTATATATAATTTCACCTGCAGGCCGCATCAGCTCTCCACCGAACCCTCTGCGGAGAAACACAAGTAAGAATACACAAGTCGCATGTTTAATGAAGGTTAAAATCTTCGTGTTTGTGCTCACCTGTACTGCTTCCTGTCTGAGAGCTGTGAGGAGGAAAAGAGAAAGAGCATGGWGGTCAGCACTGGTGTGGAAGCGAGCAAGCAGCGTTTAAACAACAATTCTCAATCAGATACGGGCTCATACTGTACTGAATGAGCGCGAGTCAAATGGAGGCCTTAAATTAGAGAAACAGACTTGCTGAGACTCTGGACACACGCAGTGCTGGAGAGACATGCTTTATAACAATACACAGGCACGTGTCAGAATTTTATTTGATTTTTAATTCACTCTGTCTCAATTCCACTTGTCCCGCAGAGGGAGTCTATTAAAGGAGACTTCGGGCACGAGGCGGGACACACCGTGGACAGGGGGAACAATCCATCATAGGGCACAGACACAAATACACACACACACAAGCTCATTCACACACTATGGACAATTTGTGAACGCCAATTAGCCTCGTCTGAATGTCTTTGGACTGTGGGAGGAAACCGGAGAACCTGGGTAACAACTGGAAATTATAAACAAGTAAATAAATAATACATTATCAAAGATTAAATTATAATAGATTAGATTAATAACTAACTAACTATAACTACACTGTACTATATCAGTTTGTTAATGATAGTTAACCAACTGTTAGTTATAGTCTATAATTTTTTCAATTTTTTTCATTCTTTACGAACATAAACATGGTTACATGCTACACAAAGAAAATTCGAACTGAATTTAATTAAGAGAGATGTGTGACTTATTCAATGATGTAATTTAACCAATGAAATTGTTGTTAGTCTTTTGGTTGCTCCCGTCAAGGGGTCGGCACAGAGGACCATCTGATCCGCACATGACTTTGGAACAAGTTTTACACCGGATGTCCTTCCTGACGCAACCCTCCGATTTTCTCCGGGCTTAGGAGGGGCACTGCATCCAGTGGCTGGGATTTGGGCATTGGGTTAAATTTATTCCATTTAATTAATMAAATCATTGGATTAAGATTGAATAAAATTGACAAATTCCTTTAAAATACCCTGCAGCAGAAAGCGGAAACTGTTGGCAATTTCTGCAAATACTCATGTTTTGCAGGAGTATKACTTTTTTTTTGCGTTTATTGCGTTTAAGTGGTYGGTGCAATACCGCCACCTACTGGTCTGCAGTGTGGAGCAAARAAAACATTAAAGCAAATTACTATAAAGCAGATTATCGCTTTGCATGAGACACGACATTTAGAGCAGAAATAAACTTGCTTTTCATTATGCACATYCTGTGTATATATGTTTAGTGCGTAGCTTRGAAATTGCATGTCCTTAGAAATTAATKTGACATCCACAAGACTATGCATGAAAACCTGTACAGCTTATGGTATACATAAGAAAGTAAAAGAAAGAAAGAAAGGATCTGACCGTCTGGTGAATGGCTTTGAGACCCTCGATGGATTCTGAAGACAGGAAGTCAGTCACTGGTCTGAAAAAAAGAAAAAATATATATGCATATAGTATAGTAATGAATAAAAAAATATTATAAATAATACAATAATATTACATACTATTATTATTAAATAATATTATAATGRAACAAACAATACAACAGAATATATGTCTATGTTTGGGTTAACATTGCTTGACTGCAGGCATCGCCAAATCTCTTTCCATCTCATCAACATCTGGCTAAGTGGTATTATTTAGCCACGCCCACCTGACAACAYAACTGGCTGTCCTAATTCTAATTCTTCTAGGAGAAACCCTGCCCATCCCCTCTGCAGCAGATTTACACACCAGACTGATCATGCTTTTCCCCTTTAATTAGTAACCTGTCTGTACGACAAGATCCGAGTCCACGCCTAAACTGAAAGTCGTTATAACCTTCTTGTGCCATGTTGTGATTAAATGGTTAAATATTTAATAATAGTAAGGGAAAGGGGGCGGGGATTTACCGGTCTTTCTGAGYGGCGAGTTTATACAGGGCATGTGTTATCTCAGCACAGGCCAGTATCGCTCCATGGCGCCCGTGCATGTCGTTCCCCGTCGCCATCGGCAACAGCTGTGGGAGGACTGAAAGCGAAGAAAGYGATTGTTATCATCATCRTCGCCATTATCATCATCATCTACTACTTGAAGACTACTYGAAGCYCATCACCTGTGTTGGCCATGTAATCCGGAGCCTGTGGCGTGAGGTTGTGAAGCGATTTTGTAGCCAGCTCTCGGATCACCCTGAAAACATACACACACACCAAAGCTTATTTGATCCCACACCATAAAGACATTTCCTTCAAAACCATAGCTGAAATCGTGCTGCAGCTACTCCTCCTTACCCGTCCCAGTGGTTGATCTTCCTGGTCACCAGGTGCTCGATCATCGGCTTGGTGTACTCTTCAAAACCTGCTATGTAGACGCTGGGAGAAKAGAAAAGGAGAAACAAGAGAAGTGATATTTATATAGAAATATTACATGGCTATCGACGCATCCTGGAATTATTTTCAAATGGCATTTAAGTCTTTACTAATTCTAAAACAGCAACAACTATGAGAACACACAGCAAAAGAAATAAACAATCCAGAGCCATTAACATCTTAGCAAGTTAACCAGCACATTCCAGGAGAACGACGGTAGTAAAGCTGATTGGTTTGTTATGTACACTGACATCACGTCTCCATTAACGTTACCATGATAACAAAGAAACTATTACATTAAACTACCAATGGAGCTTTAGGTTTAGCCATAATCTCTGCCTAGAATCATCGTAACAATCTCTAAAAAGACTCTACAAAACTAGAAAACGTTTATGAATTCCTATACCAGGTTTTCATTTCAATGCATTACTACGTTGCTAATCTGAGGTGTGGGCTGGGTCCGGACTTTGAGAAGCCTTGGTTTATTGCATTCTATGACTAGAAATGTGTTTCTAAAMATACAATAATATTTTAAGCGTTAAGTATTCTTATAGTATTGCCAGATCATTTAGTTTCTTTCTACAAATAGATGCTAAAAATGAATAACTAACAATGATCTGCTAATAGCCTCCTGGGAGGCCAGCGTTTCAGATGTACTGCAAGGCAGGAGGTCTGATCATGGCTTCAGTGTACTGAGAAGACTTGCTACCGTGGTGGTGTCCAAACACTAGTGAAAGCTGGGATAAGTGCATTAGTGTAGCGGGGGATCATATAGAGAAATTACAGGAGTTTTTAACTCTCATATCTGTCTTTGCTATTGTGCATGAAAGTCCCGGTTTGACTTTAATGCTTCTCGTAAAATAATATACAATTATTTCAGACAAAATATTTATTCTAAAAAGSAAGGTAKTAATAATGAAATGTTATTTATAGTATTTTTCCATSCTGCTACTTTTTTGCTGTTGTTTAAATTCCATGCATGCCAGGTTTAGTTGTTTACAAACTACTATTCATGTCTCACATCAACTCTATACTCAAATCTATACAGCACACACTTCCCTAGTGTGTATATCACATTGGTTACGAATCCAGTGTCTAATCTGCTGCTTAATTACAATTTTAATAAATATATATTATTTCATAAAGTAATGTCCGGCGGTGTCGACTTTGCTCCCCGAGGCTAGAATTTTCCACATTGTTGCTCTCATGCGCCGAAGCRGCAGCTCGATGGCTCGCCCCAGTGCCATTTTACCCCGAGGGAGGAMAGACCTGCCCTTCAACCTCCAGCTCGTTTGTAAATCAGCAAGCGGCTCTTTGATCTCCGCCTTTCCTTCCGAGACTACAAGCACACGTCTCGGTAACACGACGCGCATGCGAGTCTCACAGGAATTTAGTTAAGCGCTAATCTGATAAATGCTATGTCCATCAAGTCTGATTATAAGCATGAAGCGAAATGCTGCGTATCATCAGGAAATTGTATGCATGTCGCTCAGGGACGCTCTAAATAAAAAAAGGCCAACGTTTAAACCTTTACAGCTACAAAAGAAGCAAACGCATTCAATTCAAGACTTGTGTGGCAGCCCTCCTGTCACTGCTGAATCATTATCAAGAGCTTTATTATTCAATGATGTGCTGATTTGATAACAGGTAAAAAAAAAAAATTAAAAAAAAGTGGACTGGTTATCCTATGAACAAAAATTTAAATTACGATGTGATCCTGTAACAAATGTATTTTTCTTTAAATTAAAAAAAACTTTCTTTTAGTTTTTAACACTTTATATAAAAAAGAAATTATAAAAATATTTTTCTACTGCAAGTGGGGTATATTCCTACTGAAATTGTTGTATTTCTCTTCTGAAAGTTTTGTGTTTTCCTATTGATAGTGCTGTATTTTCCTATTAGAGTTGCTGTATTTCCTTATAGGAAGTGGCTTATTTTTCTAATAGAACTGACGTATTTTTCTACTGGATGTGGCATATGTTCCTATTATGATTGGTGTATTTTCATAATGGAATTGGCATATTTTTCTACAGGATGTTTTGTTTTTTTTCCTACTGGGATTGGTGTATTGTTTTTGCTGGAATTGGTGTGTTTTCCTGAAGGAATAGGCATATTTTTCTTCTGGAACTGGTATATTTTTCTCCTTGTAGTGGAGTATATTCCTATTGGAAGTGGAGAATTTTCCTACTGGAAGTAAAGTATTTTTCTACTGGAAGTAAAGTATTTTTCTACTGGAAGTAAAGTATTTTTCTATTGGAAATGGAGTATTTTTCTACACTACTTGACAAATTTTCCTACTGGAATTGGAATAATAGCATATTTTTCTACTATAATTAAAAATATAATTGGTAAAATAATTAGAAATATAAAATATAATTTTATGTACTGTAATTAGCATGATTTCCAGACATGATTATCTAGACATTATGCTTAATACAGTATATTTTTTTTTTCATTTTTTTTTTTACCATTTCAGTAAAGGAATCAAACGTTTCTATGTTTAAACAACAAAAATGAAAACCATTTTCTTGATAGCATTTCAGATCTTTTTGATGGCTGCATCATTACTATAATTATTAATATATTTTTGAGTAACTTTATAGTAACATGTAGTAATCATGTCTGACCTGATGGTCAGGTAGCAGTTGTTCAGGTTCCAGACAGCGAAGTAGTCAGCGGCTGTTAAGATATCGATGCCATGTGGGAACGTGCCCTGAGGGGAGAAATCTCAGAGTTCATCATGGCCGCTAATCCGCTCACTCAACACACAGCAGAACAACAGCAACAACAACAAAAAAATCAGGCGAAAGAGATGCGACTTTAACAGTGAATATGCGCCAGGTCGTCAGGTTACAGTTCAGCTTCAGCTGCTTGTGTGGTTTTTATCCAGATATATAACATGTGATTAGATACAGTACAAGTGAACCTAACACGAGCAACTGATGCTAGCGTGTGTGTGTGTGTGTATGTGTGGGTGGTTGTCTCTGCTCCTACCTGTCTGCCAACGTTTTCTTGGAAAGCGGCCTGCAAAAGAGAAAATACCATTTTACCTTTTTTATTCACCAAATGTAAAAAGAAGACAAAGCAACTGAAAAAAACGAATCTCACCGAGGCAGCCTTTCTGCAGCTAATATCCCGGTCAAAGAGAGCGACGATGACCAGAGCACTGAGGGAAAAAGAAAAAGGGAAAGGTTTATTACAATACATTGCACATCACAGGTTTACATTAAGAATAACGCASACGTACAAACACAGAACGTTATAGTTTTAATAGGGCGCTCAAAGGTTTGATGGAAAGGAGTCTCCGGTGTCAGGGATAAAGCCATAACTTGCTTCAGACGTAGCTCATTTACATAAACAATGAATTGCGCCCATTTGAAAAAAATGGAGTTTGTGGTATAAAATGCATTACCTGAGGGGTATTTCGGCTGGGGCATTAACCCGCMCACTTTGATAGTGCTTTGTTACCTGTGTAATTTTGTTAAAGAAATGGTAACACGTAGAACTCTAAAGAAAGGCTTCCCCTTAATTCGAGTTCAATTGCTTTTATGATAAAGTTCCTGAGTCAGCGAACTGCCACTGAAACCGTGACATCACCTCAGGATTCGCCTAATGAGTTTCGGCATCTGGGAACGTTGAAGTTGTGCAACGTTCTTGGAGCTGTATGATCGGCGATGATTACAATAACTCGTCCCGCAGCAGCACATTCAGCTCTGGCGGTGATGAAATTGTTCTTCTGTTTGTTTTTCTTTTCTTTTCCCTTTCCCGTAGCGCCCCTATCGCCCTGTCCTGGCTCTCTTTCCACCCTCCATGCTGACATACTATGTGAACATGCCCGTGAGGGATTCCCATAACACACACGCGCGCACACACACACGCACACAGAAAGACACAGTGCCTTGAGGAAGATGTGCTGCTGGTTCTGTTGCACATGAAAACACATGCAAAAAAACACACACGCATGCTACGTAAACCGACTTGTCCGTGAAGGTTTTGACGGATGGCCTGGAGCCACACAAAACAGACGTTTCTTTTTTTTTTTTTTTTAAAGAAACGCTTGCATGCCTGGTCTGTGGTGTCGTTGCTGTTTCATGTGTAAAGATGAAACATTTCACTCTGGTTTATTGYATTCGCCGATCTGACGTCTGATGTGATTTGTTGACGAATCCAATCTGACTGGATGAAGGCGTTGAGGGTTCTGAAATCGTGATCCTGTCAGAGCGAGAGCGTGTGCAGAGATGCAGAGAGAGCGAGAGAGAGAGACAGAGCACGCTGCTGCCAGGAAGCGGCGACAGGACGCAACAAGCTCGAGCGAGAAGGTGACCGAAACCACAGCGACCAAGCCGAAACCTGGCAGCGCGCGGGGAAACGGATCACACTTAGGGGAGGGAAAGGGGGTGTGTGTGACAAACTAAAGCCGAGTCGGTTGCGGATGCGTCCGCACTTGTCTCTAGAGCAGGGAGGGGAGGAGGGAAGGCGTGACGGTGCATCACAGAGAATTTCATCATCACCATCATCGTTCTATGCCATCAAACAGGCACACACTGATTTAGACAGACAAACTGCTGAGTGCAAAAGATTCCACCCCTAACAAATGGGCATGGAACACCGGCAGAATTTGTCAACCACTGATTTGTTTTTAATTATTTTTTATTATTATGACTGAACTTTATTGAGGGAAGGTGTTGAGATGAAGCTGTTTATTATCACATAACTGAACACACCCATGCGCCCCTGATGCAAAGTTTGCACTCCCCCCCCCCCCCGAACGTTTGCCCTGATAATCTTGTGTGTATATTATATCAGACGCTTTTACAGCAGTTGGAAATGCAAATGAAATGGAAAATTCTGCTAGGGAATGTTAACTAATTTATCCATCCGACTGTTTTTGACAAACCTGTGAAGCAACGAACAATAAGGAAATTGTTGTTGCACAATTAATCACATAAAAATTGTAATCGAACCTAGGCAATTATTGAACACACTAGTATGAATATTTATATAAATAATTAACATGAAGCACTTGAAGGCATCATGCCGAATGAGAACATGTCAAAGGAACGCGGGTTAAAGAGGGATTTCAGAAACACATTAACACAAAAAATCGAATCTAGTTAATCACAGTAATAATCTCTGATTAATCACGATTAATCACAATTTTAAAATACTCAGATTTACTTCTCTTGTATCATAAACACGCCATGTTAGATTAAAGAAATGCATGAAYGAGAAAACATTGAGGTTTTATAACATCTCAAACATTAATATTTAACAAATGTTAAATTAAAAATCTCTTGAATGGAGGGTGTGCCGGTCTCCCCGACAGTGGGGTTTGAACCCGGATCCTCAGATCTGAAAATTAATAGCCTACAGCCTTAGCTGTCTGAGCCACCACTCCCATATCTTAGTCTAATGTATTCTTGCTCATGCACAAAACTTTAGTTTTATCCAAACTTCCATTAAGAAGCTTTTTATAATGAAACCTGCTGTTCATCACATCCTGTGATGTTTCCTCAGTCATCTTATTATCGTTAAATGTGCCATTATCACATGGCTCTTGGTGATCTCACAGCGATTATGGGAAGCCATTAGGGTCAAACTTTTTTACATAATGTAATTATATAAATGTTTAAGATATAATTAACTTGCGGTAAAAAAAATAGTAATGTGTTAAAATCTCTAAATTAACCACATGCGAGATTAATATATACACACTCAGTGCCATCATCATTTGCTTTGAGTAAACATAAATAAAAATTGAACAGTAAGTGGTACATTTAATAGTTAAATATTGTCAAACTTATCACAATATGTTTCAAAAATATTTTTTTATCAAATTGGCAAACATAATTAAATGGTTTAAGATTAAACAAACAAAAAAAGACAAAATCAGTATTATGGTAAATTTCATGTTAGACACTTCTGGACAGTCACCTCTGCTTTTAACATTTTTTAGAATTGTAAATATGTACATTTTCCTCTTTAGTGAATCTTTAAAATGTAAAAGATTCCCATGTTATTTTTTTAGATTCCACTTTTCTTGAGAAGTATTTTCAAGTGAGTTTTAAGGTGAACTAGATCTTATGTACACTACTGTGCAAAAGTCTTGTTGCACATTTTGCTTCCAAAGAGCCAGACTTTCTTGTATTTTTAACGTAGTCATAAAGAATAGTTCTCTAGGCTTCCTGAAGGACTTCTTGTCTCTTAATTTTGGCAAGCGGATTGTTTTGTTTTTGGTTTGTTTGTTAAACCACACAGTGACCTATGAATCATTCACGCATAAAAACATCTAACCTAACTGTATCTTTTTATTACAATCTGTTTATTGTATCTTTAGACCTGTCTCTAAGCCTGTCACAGTAAAAGATTTGACCCATTTCTTTAATTTAATCTAGAGTACTGTGCAAAAAAAAAAAAAAA
>QMIH01001192.1:141512-155846 GCA_003987875.1 Clarias batrachus | reverse complement strand
TACATAAAGGTTTACAAAACATACCATCTTTAAACACTTAAACAATGAAAAAATACCATCACTGCTATAGATTAAACTATGCAAATGTATGTTTTCTTTATTACTAGTGCTTCTAATTACAACTTTTATCCAGTGACAAATAGTCTGAACAGATCATATACATTTATATATCAATTAAAGATTAAAGATCAATATCCTTTTTGAGCAAAAGTACAAAATATCTTCTCCAGAATCTAATAAAATACGTATTTTCAACATTTTTGCCTTACAACTTATATATAAATATATTTAAATATATTTACATACAAGTACAATAAGAATTACATACAAGGACATCAAAAAAGAATTAGACTGAATCTAATTAGTTTCTCACTTAAAATAAGCAGTACTCAAAGGCCATCTAGTGGTGAAGAACATGAACTACATCATACATCTGTATAAAAGTTTATAAATTCAGAGCTGAGGAGTGTCTGCATTTTTTTTTCCCTCAGCATGATTAGTTGCRTTATATTCTATTATTTTATGCTTGTATATCAATGATATGATAAAAAAAAAATCGGCGACAAAAGACTGCAAAATACTTGTCTTCTTCATCTTTTCTCATTCTTTGATAAAATATCTAAAATACAAGAAGATATGCAGCAAAGTGCAAATATTATTTATATATAATATTTATATATAAATGCTCCTTCCTGATTGGTCAGAAGATGTTGATAAATTTTCTAGAACAGCGACACAGTCAGTAGTGMAGCTGCACATCACTGATTTATATTAATGCTCTAACTCGCTCTAACATGTCAACAGTTCACTTACTTTGATACAAGCACTGATGCGGCATCTCTGGATTTATCGCTGACTTGAAGGTAGGACTGAAACACACACACACACACACACACACACACACACACACACACACACACACACACAGACACACACACTTAGAGATGAGACAAAGCAACTATATGTATTGTAACTATGGACTGCATATTCACAGTACAGAGGCAGGTTTGAGAAGTTACCTTGGCGATGGAGAGGATGCGATCCATGATGGGCTCTCTTTTCTGCTCATGGTCAGAGGTCAGACAGCCGTCCAGACGCGAAAGGTCAAACGGGATAAGGCACGTCATGGAGAGCCACAGGAGGAGCATGTAGCGGGTTTCCCATGTCTGTGAAAGAGATGAAGAGAGAGAAGACGTAGAAGAAAATCGTAAAACTAATGATAAAGTCATTTATATGCTGAATGATGAAGTCAACAAATGAATCGGCAAGCAAATGGTGAAATGAATGGTGAAGAAAACAGCAAAGTGAATCACTAAATGAATCGTGAAGTGATATGTAAAATGAATCATAAAAGCGAAGTGAATCAGGAAGCAGATGGTGAAGAGAATGGTGAAGTGAATCTTAAAGTTAATCATAAAATATACGAATCATAAAGGAAGTGAATCATAAAGTGAATGGTGAAGAGAATGGTGAAGTGAGACTGGAAGTGAATCTTAAGGTGAATCATAAAGTGCATCATAAATGGAATGGTGAAGTGAATCGTCAAATGAAGTGGAAAGCAAATGGTGAAGTCAATCTTAAAGTAAATCTTAAAATTAATCATACAGTGAATCTTAAAATTAATCATACAGTGAATCTTAAAGTGAATGGTGAAGTGAATTTTATAGTAAATCATAAAAGTGAATTATGAAGTGAATGCTGAATCACACTGAATCATTTATAAACGAWTCGCACCTCTGTGTCCTTCGGGTTCTGTCTGCACAGGAGGTCGAGCACCGGCTGCATGTCYGACACCTCATGTGGAAAAAGCTGCACAAATATCTTGTAGCCTCGAACCTGCTCAAGTAAGGGAACGTTAGAGACACATGAACAGAAAAAAACATGTTAACACTTTCATACAGAGTCCACACACACACCACAACATAGAGCATGCAATTGTAGTACAATGCAGTAAACAGACAAGACACAATAAACACAACACACACTTCAAGGCTGCCTCATAAAACGTATAGGCTGCACGTCACCCCAAACAGACCAGAGATGTTTACTTTATTATTATTTCATTATCATTATAGTGCTGAATCTGCTGCTCACTAAATAAAGTGCTGCCTGGTCTATCCCAGACGTTTAGTAAAAATGTAAGGAAAAATAGCTTGGAAAGCGCCTCGCCTTTGAGATGATGTAGAGGAATTTAAAGCTGAGGTGGATGAGCAGCGGGGGGGACATTTTGCTACGGACCAGGTCCAGCAGCATGTTCACCATCCACTCTGAAAATCAGAAGAGACACACAGCGTCCCAGGATTGAGAAAACCCTGACAGAGATAAGTTAAATGTTCTGAGAGAGGTGTGAGACGAGAAAGAGAAGACATAAAACAATTAAACAATGAGAGACAGAAGWGAGAGGAGAAAGAGAGACAAGACAGAAGACAGAGGAGAAAATGGAGAGAGAAAGGGAAAGTGAGGAAGGGAAAGAACATAGGCAGAATGGAGTGGGGAGAGGCAGAAGAGAGAGAGAAGAGAGAGGCAGAAGAGAGATAGAGGGGAGTGAAAGGAGAGAGAGAACATGAGACAAGTGAGCAGAGAGAGAGAATAAAAAGTGAAGAGGGAGGTTCTTACCCAGGTGAGGGTCCAGAAGATGTGGCTGCTCCTGATAGAGGTTCATTATAACTGCATYGGGACAAAAAAATCATCAAGGTCAGTAACAAGTAAACACACCAACCAGCGTGCTTATTAACGCYAGAGTGGCAGGYGAGTCCCTGGACCMCCGASACGAGCAATGAAARACTTCCGAGATCTGATCGTGTTCACTTCCTATCTGCTTTAATGTTACAGTGAARCACTAGAAAAATAATACACTAAAAGAGGAATCTCCCTTATTTACGATCTTGAATGATGTCAAAGATTCACATTGTAATGAAWCTACTTTGTCCTGATAGACACTTTCCGACATTACCCACAATGCCGTCTGATGTGACACTGGTGCTTTAAACTGTCCAGTAGAGATGGGGGTGAAAATATATTTGGTTATGAATTAATAAACCTAAAATCAGGAAATAAAATAAAATTTGGGTTATTTATAAAACCATGATATTTAGATAGAATCGCAATCGGCACCTGTGTATCACGATAATATCATATCAGAAGGGAGGATAGTGGTGATTCCCGTCCATACCGTCCAGCCATCCCACCTCATCAACTGCACAGTCTCTATAAACCAAACCGAAGCTCAACATCATTAAGTAGCGAATTGTATCCTGGGACTTCAAGTTGGACGCTTGTGTTAAAACGTGCACTGAATCTCAAGATTGAAGATTAAAGCCTGTTGTATTAAACAATTGTTGCATCAGGATCATATTTATCATGTCTCAAAAGTGAAGTTTTCCTTTAACTTGCTGTAGAATGACAGAAGGGCAAGAGGGTGTGGTTTTAATAAGGCTGCCATGTTCCTTAGATGATTTAAATGGTGTTGTTCTTGTTTTATATTAATCTGATCCTCAGTGTTGCAGACTTGTGACAGGTCAGTGTCAGGGGATGAGTGGGCGTGGCCAGGCACACCTGATTCCATTGTAAATCCTCCAGGTGGAAGAGATATGGATGAYAGACTTACCCGTGAACCTCTGGATGGTGGCCTCCTGGGCTTTAATGTTCTCTTCCTGCAGCTCCACCAGACTGGAGATCAGGGATCGGACCTCGGCGCTCTCTGAAAACGCAGCCAGGAGATTGGCATTGGACATGACATCGGATTCTCCTGCTCCATCATCTCCGATCGCGTTTTCTGCATCCGGCAGCCCCATCGTGTCTCCGAACTGCTCCAGGTGAGAAAGAGAAAGAGAAAGAGAGAGAAATAGGCTCAGAGTCTCTCCTGTTTCGGCTTCCTATCAACACTATAACTGTTACTAAAAAAAAGTGAAACAAGTTAACATTAATTGTTAAATAACATCTCCTCTCGCGCAACAACTCTGTTTTCCCACAATGACGCAGCTAAATGACGAGGTACGGAAGCGCACAGCGTCCAATTCGTCCCTACAGAAAACGCGTTTTTCTCCTTCATATTTTATATGCCTTTCTTTATATTTTTCCCCCGCTTTCTTTGTTTAGCTTAATTCCTCCTGCCATAACGTTTTATTTTCCTCTTCTTGTAAAACATTTAACAACTCACAGGAACAACTTAAATATAATAATATTTTAATTCAAGGATAAACTATTAAAATCTAAAAAAAATTAGACCCACATTTCCAGTCATGGCTCTAGAATACCTCATACCATACTCATCTAAAGCTGCATGAGGTTATCACTCACTCATTTAATCACTCATTCATCTTCTATACCACTTTATCCTGTATAAAGCATCATGGGGGGCCTGGAGCATATAAAAGGAGACTGGGAGCCTATCCCTGTACTGGGTGCCAATACATAACAGGCTGCACACGCGCACAAACATTCACACCCTAAAGGCAATTTTGGGAACTCGGATTAGCCTAGTAAATTAACCTAATCTGCATGTCTTTAGACTGTAGGAGGAAACCCGAGCACCCAGAGGAAACCCAGCCACAAGCATGGGGAGAACATGCAAATCCACGCATTCAGACGAGAATGTGAGACGGGAATCAAACCCGGACCATGGAGGTGCAAGGCGACAGTGCTAACCACTAAGTCACTGTGCCGCCTGCATGAGGTTATAATATTTATTTTAAAAATGTAGGTATTTTATATGTAACTTATGGAAGGAAGGAGTCTCCAGTGTTAGTGACTTGTAACATTATTAACTTGTGGGTGTATGTGCCGTTTGTGGTTCCGCAGTAATATAGAATGTTTGTTTATCTATCTATCTGTCACCGAAAGTCAGTTTAGCTGGTGTTTGTACAGGTAGTATTTCTTCTTCTTTGTTGTTTAATAGCAGTTGGAAACTAGTAGGTTATTTACCACCAACTGTAGGTCCCATTCTCTCTAATATTTCGGCCAGTTGTGTCTTTTCCGTCATGATCAATTTTTATTTTATACTGTGAGGTAATAATATATCTTCATTGATTACCAGATCATCATTCGGTAGAAAGAGGGATTGCTAATCAAAATGCACAGAATTGGAATTGGAGGGAACCTGTTTAATTGGGTTAAATATTCTTTGGACAGAAGAACTATTTAGGTGCAGGTAGGCTCAAGGGTATCAAGTGCCAGTGTAAGGACGAATTCAACGCTTGCTTCAACGTGTCCAATTTTTTGAAATACTTCAGTACAAAAGCTCTGTCGAGCAATATGAGAGTGCTGGTTCTTGGTGGTGAGAGTTGGAGGGAACCTGCTTCATTTGGTTAAAGACTTCTTGGACGAAAGAATGTAACCAATTTTCCTCAAACAGTAAGCAGCATCATTATCACCCTTCATCAGATTATCAGATCATCATTAGTTGGATGTACGTGGGTGGTATTGGTGCGAAAAAAGTGTCTCACCTAGGTAAAAAGGTGAATTTTCAGATAGGGTCATATAACACCATTTTTCATAATACTTAATGCTTCCTATTAACCGATCCATACTTCATTTTAACTTTCACATTCTTACTGGATTAAAAAAAAAATCTAAATACAATTTCATGCCTTTGTATGTAGTGTCCGTAACTTTTAATGATCTTAATTGTCATTCAGATAAAAGTTGGTCGATTTAGATTTCACATGAAAAGACACAAACCTGAAAAAGTGTATTATTCTAAAATGTAAAATTGTTCACACATTGCAACATGAATTTGGAATAAAAATCCTTAATTTTGCACAGAATGCTTTAATAGTATCAATACTCAATTTTTAGGGAAAACGAGACTGATCACTTAATTTTGCATAAACTCCAGAAGTAGCTTCTTTGGCTGTATAACATACATAACATAACATGTATATGTATAACATACAAATCAGCAATACTGTGTTTTGGCCATCTACAAAATTAGATGCAACACTTAAAGTGTAAAAATGATGGTGTCATGCTTTGCTAAAAAAAAAAAATATATATATTTTTTCTTTTAGCCCAATCCTCTGGCATAACTTTTTTTCCCCTCTTCCTGTAAAATATTCAACAACTGACAGACTCTAAATATTACATGTACAAAGAATAGGATAAACAATTGAAATGCATCACGGTATGCTCTTTCAAAGCTGCATGAAGTAAAATCGTTCTCTTGTGGTTGGGTAGTTGACATTTGAATTATTCCTGCTTATATAACCCATGTTTATATAACCCAGGACATACTGCGACCGTAGAGTGTCTGTAAAATTATTGATGGGAAGCCTATCCAAACACGAACAGACCCTCCGGACTTGAGATCCGTCTTCAATAGCAGGCTAATATACTTTTGCTAAGCAACGTCTGTTTAATCATGTTCTACATCTCTTTAAGGTTATTTGTACAACTGTAGGAGACAAACGCAGCCACTCCAAGGGCTGTTAATGATGTTAGATGATTCGTTTTAAAACACTAATACCTGTGCTTTAGGCAGATTCCATTTTCTTCTCCTCGCCTTGTAAAGCGGTGAGGCTATAAGTACAGTGTAAGGTTCAGAAGGACACTCTGGCTGATGACAGGAGAGTGTTGTACTGTAGCTTGTCCAGTGTGTTGAGCTGCTTTTCTGTTCATAGGCGTAAAGTATTAMGMCATGTCAGGCTTTATACTTATCAACTGATTTATACTTGGACAATATTTTAGTGTCATGGAATCCAAACATAGGGAATCTTTTTACCTCAATCTTTCACTTTATTCATCACATTTTAAAAACCTGTGTGTGTTCGTGCTGTATAACAACCTTGGGTATAAGGAAGGCACCATACATGTTTTTAACAAAGTGCAGTAGATGGTAAAGARAMATCTAAGTATTATGGAAGGCCTAACACAGAATGAGTTTCTGGTCATGGATTCTGTCTATGGATTCCAGGAACACTGGATGTGAAGTTCAGAAAAAAACCCTGGATTCCGGGTGATGTTCAGTACAGCTACATTCAGGTTTGTGGCATTTGGCAGATGTGCTTATGCAGAGTGACTTCCATAAAAGCTTTGAAACCGCTATCGTTAAATAAATCCTTATACTGGTCTACTAGGATACTGACTATCATTTTTAATGGTGTGTGAAATTAGTACTAAAGAAAAGGGTTGTTATTCAGACATGTTTTAAAGACTGACAGCGCATCTCCAGAGGAGAGGAAGTTCTGATGCATGACTTCTATGTACAGTACAGTACATTCCATCTCTGGGCACCGTGTATACACATTTACATATCTATCCACACCAAGGGGCTAATTTATCATGACAAACGCATGTACTATACCTGCAAGTTTGAGAAAAGAATAGAAAAGATATTAAATTCAACAGAGACGGTATCCTGAAATCGGGACTAACCAGATCATCAAACCTTCTGTGCCACACCACTATGCCGCCCAAATATAGTAGTCGTATGCAAGTAAATTACTCGGGACGTGTGACTTATTACATTACAGAAACACTTACAAGAATGACTACTGTAAGCGAAGATTAACAAACTTGTATTATGCTTTTGACCAGCAGTCACACAAGATTGCCATACTCAACTGTCATTGTATGATTATAAAATAATAATAATAATACTTAGATTCATCATACTGTAAATGAAGAAACGTACATAGGACAGACTTTATTTGCATAAGTACATTTTATTGTTAGATGCATTTTATTTAAGACTTTTGTTAAGATAAAATAAAATAGTTTATCCAGTTACACAAGGAAGCACTTGCAAGATCCAAACCGTAAGCAAGATCCTGTTATTTGTGATTAATGCGTTAATTCAACACGCCACATTTGGAAACGGTTAGCATGAACATTACAAAGTGTCCAGCGTGAACATTTTACACCACAGCGTAAAACTCTGATCATGAAGGTACTGATGCATTTTCTATAAGAGCAGTGCTGACAGTAGTGCAGGTACGCACCTGGTCTGATACGTTATCGTTTCTATAGCAATAGATTATTCATAGTGACTTGTATGACAGATGTGAGCAGGTTAAAGTAAATTGTTAATATTGAATTTATGTAAGAAGTCTTCAGTGTTAGTGATTTGTAACATCATAACRCATAGAAGTTTGTTTCTTGGTAATATAGCATTCTCTTTGATTTTTTAAAAATATTAATTAAAATGTTTTTTTAATATTAGTGTTGAGTAGACATGTTTGTCATGCTTTAACTGATGAAATATGGTACTCATTGGAAAACAAACTGCTGTTGTACGTATAAGAGAAATAAAGCATTCTTATAGTCAACCTCCAGGTATTGAAAGGAACTCTGTTTCATTAAACAACATTGCTGTTGATTATTTTTCTTTAATCACAGGAGAGAGTGGTTTCATTCCACACTTAATAATCTTTTAGTCACAACAATCAACCGCCCAGCGTATACTGCATATTTATCCGACCCACTATGAGTGAAACAACTTCGTTCAGAAATCAGAACAACGTCCGAATCGATTCTCCAAACTGATATATATATAGATATCTTGACTCTGTTTCTACTTTGAAAGCTCCTTCATGATGCGCAGGGACGAGCCCCTGTATCCGGTACCGAAGTGATTCCAGTGGTTCAGGTAGTGGAACAGCTGGTAGAGCTGATGCCTCTTGTCGAATCCCGGGGCTTTGGGGATCTTCTCGTGGTAGCCGTTGTAGAATTGTTTCCCGAAGCCGCCGAACATCCCAGCGATCCCGAGCTCGTACTCGGCGTGGCCGTAAAACGAGGCCGGGTCGAAGATGAGCGGGCCGTCGGAGTACTCCGCAACGTTGCCGCTCCACAGGTCACCGTGAAGCAGAGCCGGATCCACCTCCACGCCCTCGAACAGCTGAGGGATCTTCAGCTGAAACCGAACACATGAACATGCTGCGTTCACTTTTTTTTATTTTTTATATGTGGACCAAAACATTAATTTTTAAAATAATTAGTTTGTATAATCATGTATTTATAAAGACATTTAAATGCTACACTATTGCTAAGCCTGTTATATATTGTGATGTTATTCATAAGATCACAATATATAACAAGCTTATGTATTGTGATGTTATTCATAAGAAAAGTGCTATGGCATGATAATTTTGTCAGATAACCCACAACTAGAGCAGATATTTAGCATTAAATATAAAAATAAAAATGACTAAATTCACCAACTCTGATACAAATTTCCTGTTCAGGGGTTCTCTAGTTAGTTTTTCCAGCATGCTAACACAGGTTAGCCTGCTAATGCTAGCTCCGGGGAGAAAGCTTCTTGATTTGTTTGTACAGGAGATCCTGTGTATCAAGCCATCATATCTCTCGAGCTATTGCTCCTGTACAGTACCTGTTTATTCCACTACCGGGAGAGGGTCATACATGGTCGTACATGCTCTGTAGGAAAACACGGTTTCAAATGGTGAACGGGCTATTCATTAAAAACACAGGGCTACATGCTCTGACAAACAGTGCCATGTTTGTACATCAAAGAGTGTTCAGTAGGGTAGGTGGACGGTAGGGGTTAGTGAGTTGGATCTCTGAAATTAATAGCAACATCAAATAAATCACAATTGCTCTTCTGAATGAATAATAAACACTGCACGCTGCAACTCGCTCTGAACGAACTCTTCCTCAGACTCCACAAATCGAATGTCGCATTATCTCCTGAGGTGAAACWAATTCGGCTCTTCGGGGTTCTAGGCTACGCGGTAATCCGTCTCCCAAATGAAAAGCTAAAAAAAGCAGCACATCATTAAAAACGTGTGCTCCGTTTAGACTGATACAGCAGCCAGTGCTCGTAATAATGTTATCCGTATTCAGGGGTGTAGTCTGCTAAAAACGTGCTWTGTGCTCACATAAATCATCTCACACTACTGTTATGAATATTATACACATAGTGGGTTTTTTTTTCCTCCTGCTTCTTCTTCTTACCTGGAGACTGGACCATAATTCCCGGACCTCTCTGTCTCCATACGACTGCTCCACTAATCCCAGCTGGTGCTGAAGTCTCTGCTGGGTGTAAAAACACACCCAGTCTTCCTGCCAGTCGTTCGCCTGCAGAAACGTTCATAATAGACCATTAGTTTTAGATTAAGGTAGTGTTAATTTCGTTAATGAAAATAATGATGAAAAATATTCGCTGACAACCTTTTTTCCAAAGCTTCAAAGTTATGGAATAGTCTTCCAATTAATGTTTGGGACTCAGACACAATCTCAGTGTTTAAGTCTAGGCTAAAAACCTATGTATTTAGCCAAGCATTTTTGTAAATAGATTAACCTTAGGTAAAGGAGCAGATCTGGGGGACTCATGGACGTAGAGAATTATGGTGAACTGGTATATTTAGATGCTGTCTCCCTCACTCTCATTGATCACTCAGGTTTGTTGAAGTGAAGTGATTGGTCGCTTCACATCTCAAGGAGCCCTCATGTCCGTGTTTCCTTCCGACTCTCCATTTTAGTTATGTTGTCATAGTTAGTCCTGCCGGAGTCCCTGCTTGCATTCTGCACTAAATATACAGGGGTTGGACAATGAACCTGAAACACCTGGTTATAATTATAATTCATTAGTATGGTGTAGGGCCTCCTTTTGCGGCCAATACAGCATCAATTCATCTTGGGAATGACCAAGTCCAGCTCAGTGGCCAGAGGGATTTTGAGCCATTGTTCTTGCAGAATAGTGTCCAGGTCATGATGTGATGCTGGTGGAGGAAAATGTTTCCTGGCTCGTTCCTCCAAAACACCCCAAAGTGGCTCAATAATATTTAGATCTGGAGACTGTGCAGGCCATGGGAGATGTTCAACTTCACTTTCATGTTCATCAAACCACTCTGTCACCAGTCTTGCTGTGTGTATTGGTGCATTATCATCATGATACATGGCAACGCCTTTAGCATACAATGTGCACATGGTCCTCCTGAAAGGTTCGGTAGTTCTTGGCAGTGACTCGCCCATCTAGCACAAGTATTGGGCCTGGGGAATGCCATGATATTGCAGCCCAAACCATCACTGATTCACCCCCGTGCTTCACTCTGGCGATGCAACAGTCTGGAGGGTACGCTTCTTTGGGGCTTCTCCACACTGAAACTCTCCCGGATGTGGGAAAGACAGTGAAGGTGGACAATATATGAGAACAATATATCGTTCACATCTCAAGATTTTCGCTGCTGCCACCATTGAAACCGACGTTTGGCATTGGCGCAAGTGACCAAAGGTTTGCCCATAGCCGCCCGGCCATGTACATTGACCCTGTGAAGCTCCCGGTGAACTGTCGGTAGAAACAGGAGAGTTGTGGTGCACATTTAATCCTGCAGTGAGTTGGGCAGCTGTGGTTTTATGTTTTTTGAAGATACAATCTTGGTTAGCACCCGGACATCCCTTTCAGACAGCTTCCTCTTGTGTCCACAGTATGGGAACACAATTGCTGGGAAAAATACCACAAACCTGAAGAGACGCATCAAAGTATACCATAAAAAACTCTGCCAGTAATCATGTTACCACATGTTAACATACTGTTTTATTTCATAGTTAAACCATTGCCAACCACATGAATCTAATAGGTTAGCAAATGATTGTGACCCATAGGAGCTACAGCATCTCTATAACAGTCCAAGTGTGTACAATTCAGTTATGATTCTTCTGTGTGGCGATTCATGCATCACCCCTACCTGAGGGATGTAGCCACAACAGGTATTGACGTGGAACCCGAACTTGTCAATAACCTGAACTTCAGACTGCCCGGTTCCTTTTCCTGTACAGATACACCACAATATTACTGTAATGTAATGTAACACAGTTTCCTTTTTATACTCTATATGTGTAGCCAGTCAATTTTTAATAAAAAAAAACACTGCATATCTCTCATCCAGTGGGGTCTTTTACCAACAGTTTGCTCCTCCTTCTTCTGTTTCTCCTTCTGTTGTTTATTATGGAGGTGCATGTCTGCTAGCTGATGTCCCAACTGAGTCGCGTACCTTTTAAGGACGATGCAGACGAATAG
The DNA here is from genome assembly GCA_003987875.1 of Clarias batrachus. NCBI lineage: Eukaryota > Metazoa > Chordata > Actinopteri > Siluriformes > Clariidae > Clarias > Clarias batrachus. The sequence continues at coordinate 143,872 of QMIH01001192.1, read as the reverse complement.
GTTTCATCTGACACAAATACTTTTATTCATACAGAATTTTTAATAGCAAGGTTAAATATTTCAAGGTCAACCATACAAATAACAGCTGATGTTCTTATGATGTTTTCCAGGAATTAAAATATTTTTTTTTAAAAAGTAAAATCTTTCGTGATTTGTTATACACTCGGCCAAAACATGGTAAAGTCTGTAACTTTTAGAAATTTTAATCTTTTGATGTTCTTAAATATTTTATTAGATGAAAATGGCCATTTTAGATTACACATAAAAAGACAAACATGCAAAATTGTTTAAGATATTGCGACATGAATTTGACATGGTTACAGACACTACACATTTTTTTGAGGGGGAAAAAAATCAGAAAAATTACACGGCATGCTTACGCAAAACTTTTTACAGGTCATATGTTCCTAGAAGCTTATACCAATACTTGGTGTAAAAAAAAACGTGAATAATTTGCATTTTAAATTGTTACTGTATGAATAATACAATAAAAAATGGCCATTTCTGGGGCACATATAAAATCATCTTTCCAAAATGGGTGAAGTTAGCAACCTGAAATTTTTAGGGAAGCAAGATTGGTCACTTCCATATTGCTTAAACTTCAGAAGTAGCTTATTTGGCATACACATCTTTTGGATTATATACATTTATAATTTTTTTTTTTTTTTAATAAAATCGGCACCAATACTGTGTTTTGGCCCACTGTACATTTTGAAACCTAGCATCTTCAAACTTACTAGCTAGCTACAGTAGGTAGATAACTATCTTAACATTAATTAAAGTTCATTAATGATGTTAATTAATACTCAGTTATTTCAAGTAACTGAGTGATGTAGTGATGGTGATGACACTTCACTTCCAACTTTTAAGTAATAATTATAAATCATTATTTACGTAATAAGTGTTTATTTCTTAATTCTATCATTAAAACACTTGCTGTTGTTGTGTCAATTATTCACACACCATATAGTACACACCACTAACCTGTTTAAGGACTTCATCTCTATGTGCTCCATGATGAACACGGCTCCTCCTGATTCCAGATCCACGACCTTTACTGGTTTCGGCACTCGGATAGTGTTCGTGGACAGGATGGCGTCCAGGCTAGCTTTCTCTCCGTCAAACATGCGTCTAGCCTGCGTATGGGAAAAGGATTCAGAACTGTGTGTGTATGTGAGAGAGAAAATCAGCATGTGCCATGAATATAAATAATCATCTAACCAGTAGACCTACGTTTGATTATGAAAAAAAAATACTACTTCTGCTTATCATTCAGCAACACCCATGGCTCGTGCACAGTGACACTGCTTAGGTTTTGTAGCTCTCCATCTGGGAAGGCTGAACTTGTTTTTTTTTTTGTCTTGATGTCAATAAAACATGAGCTGTATGAACAGATTATAATTAGATATTTAGCTAACAACTACAGTACATACAGATGCCTAAAAATCAATGCCTTGTGAACAGAATCAGGTCAGAGGATGAGATTTGAGAGAAAAAAAACAAAACAACGATGTACTTATTTCTCAGGCACAATTGGCTTCCATATCTGATTCTATGCTGACTAGGGCACGGTTTGAATGTGTTTTCACTGAGAAAAAATGTGTGTTTTTGAAAAAGATCCCGGGGACCTGATGTGAAATTGCCCTACTACGTTTAGTTTATTATTATTATTATTTTTGGTTGTTATTTGTCCTATGACCTCACGGATTTTGCTGTATGCATGGTTGGCTGTAAGGCCTTCTATAGAAAGGTGTGTGCTTTTCCAAATCATGTCCAATCAGTTTACTCTACTTCAGGTGGACTCCAGGCAAGGTGTAGAAACATCTCAGCAATGATCAAAAGAAAGGGAATGTAATATTGAAATGAGATATTTATAAAAATTGTGGTTGCAATTTTAATTGCAATCAGTACCGAGGTATTGTGATGTTACTGGTGATTCTCATACTGTATATATATACTGTATATACACTATCACTTAACAGTTTGGGATCTCTTTTGGGATCATTTTATAACAATGAAATGTTACTGTTTTCCAAGAAAACGTACATGAAATTAGTCTGAATAGAACTATAGCAAAAGAACAAGACATGCTGGCACTGTCAGAAATAATGATTTTGATGGAAATGATGAATGTGTTCTTCAAACTTGGCCTTCATCAAACACCTTTTGTAGCAATTACAGCCTGGCAGACCATAGGCATTCTACCTGTCAATTTTTCAAGATAACCTGATGAGATTTCACCTCATGTTTTCTGGAGCATCTCCCACTTGTTTGATGGAGTCTTCCTCCATGGCGCATATGGTCAACTCAATAGGGTTCAGATCTGGAGATCAGTCTGAACTTTTTGTGTGCAAAAAATT
>QMIH01001192.1:127714-139276 GCA_003987875.1 Clarias batrachus | reverse complement strand
CCTCCTTTTAACATGTCAAGTCTGCCATTCTAACCCAATCAGCCTGACATAATGATCTCCAGCCTTGTGCTCGTCAACATTCTCACCTGAGTTAACAAGACGATTACTGAAATGATCTCAGCAGCTCCTTTAATGACAGCAATGAAATGCAGTGGAAAGTTTTTTTTGGGATTAAGTTAATTTTCATGGCAAAGAAGGACTATGCAATTCATCTGATCACTCTTCATAACATCCTGGAGTATATGCAAATTGCTATTATAAAAAGTTAAGCAGCAACTTTTCCAATTTCCAATATTTATGTAATTCTCAACTTTTGGCCACAACTGTGTATGTATATATATTTTTCTTTTTCCTTCATGGTTCATCTTCTCCATGAATAATATTAATATTTTAAAACAATAACTCGCATTCAGTTAATGACACACAGACACAGTCAGGCAATGCTGATGTAAACTTTTTTAGCTACAGACACATCTGTGTCACCATGTTGTGGATTGGAGTAGTGAAAAGCACTGTGGTTTTAAAAAGTGGCTACAGAGATGTTTAGTCATTAAAGTCATGTATTTACACATTCATTTACATTGTCATTTGGCAAATGCCTTATCCAGAGCAACTCCCAGAACTGCTTTAAAGTATCTGTCAACAAATACTTTCTGATACTGGTACAGTAGGTCATGTATAATGTATACGGACCACAGAAGTGTGGATCATTTTTCAACATACGTATACAACCTATCAGAATAAAACAATACTGTAATCTAATAAAACTTGGATAATTTAACCTCTGAGCTTAATGTGTACAGGATTATTGATCTGTAAACCCCATAGGCCCTTGGCTGCAGCCCTTGCTTTCTACTTCCTTCATGGTTTAAATAACTTCAATAGCTTCCACCTGGATACTTAGACATAGTTCAGAGATGCAGATTTGCACTTTGTGCGGCTAAAAGAGACTACTGACGTGTAGTGAGCTATTTACATTTTCATTTACATTGTCATTTGAAAAATGTCCTTTTCCAGAGCAACTCACAGACCAGGACACACACAATCCCTGAAAGTTGTCAATATCAGTAGGCATTCAAGGTAATTGACTTCATCTGTCAGTGCTGTGAATATGTACAGTGCCAGTCAAAGGTTTAGACACACTTTCTTATTCAATGTTTTTTTGTTTGTTTATTTGATCGTTTTCAATATTGTATATTAATACTGAAGATTGAAAGTATGACAGAACAAATACATAGTAAATAACCTGGAATATATTTGATACTTTTGATTCTTCAAAGTATCCAACTTTTGCTTGACAGCTTTGCACACTCTTGGCATTCTCTGGCCGTCACATGGAATGGTTTTTCAGCAAATTTGGAGTTACCAAACATTATAAAGTGCCATGAATGCCATTTAATGTTGAAAAAGACACTGAGCATACACTTGCTTGAGCTGCAGACCTGCCTTGCCCTTTTCGATCATGAGGATGATGGGCTCTTCCACTCAACAATTCATAAAATAGTATGTGTTAAGATTATTTTATTTATTTTGTTGTTGTATTTGTTCACATTTGAAAAAGTGATTCCGGAGTTGATCCCTGGGTCCCCTGTAGTTGGCTAATGGCTTTTTTTCGAGTTTGAAGTTGATCTCAGCTAACTTGACAGACATATTAAGCACTTGTTGGCTGCATTTCCTTCACTCTCTGGTCCAACACTCCTTCTTGGACAAATAGCTCTTTCATAACCTACAGGTGTGTTTGGAGTTCCTGTTAGAAAACATATGATGGTGCCACTAAGTGCAAACCAGGTGGGATGGCATGTTGCTGAAATACACTCACCTAAAGGATTATTAGGAACACCATACTAATATGGTGTTTCGCCTTCAGAACTGCCTTAATTCTACGTGGCATTGATTCAACAAGGTGCTGAAAGCATTCTTTAGAAACGTTGGCCCATATTGATAGAATAGCATCTTGTAGTTGATGGAGATTTGTGGGATGCACATCCAGGGCACGAAGCTCCCGTTCCACCACATCCCAAAGATGCTCTATTGGGTTGAGATCTGGTGACTGTGGGGGCCATTTTAGTACAGTGAACTCATCGTCATGTTCAAGAAACCAATTTGAAATGATTCAAGCTTTGTGACATGGTGCATTATCCTGCTGGAAGTAGCCATCAGAGGATGGGTACATGGTGGTCGTAAAGGGATGGACATGGTCAGAAACAATGCTCAGGTAGGCTGTTGCATTTAACCAATGCCCAATTGGCACTCAGGGGCCTAAAGTGTGCCAAGAAAAGATCCCGCACACCATTACACGACCACCACCAGCCTGCACAGTGGTAACAAGGCATGATGGATCCACATTCTCATTCTGTTTACGCCAAATTCTGACTCTACCATCAGAATGTCTCAACAGAAATCGAGACTCATCAGATCAGGCGACATTTTTCCAGTCTTCAACTGTCCAATTTTGTTGGAGTCTTCTGCTGTTGTAGCCCATCCGCCCTCAAGGTTGTGCGTGTTGTGGCTTCACAAATGCTTTGCTGCATACCTCGGTTGTAACAAGTGGTTATTTCAGTCAAAGTTGCTCTTCTATCAGCTTGAATCAGTTGGCCCATTCTCCTCTGACCTCTAGCATCAACAAGGCATTTTCGCCCACAGGACTGCCGCATACTGGATGTTTTTCCCTTTTCACACCATTCTTTGTAAACCCTAGAAATGCTTGTGCGTGAAAATCCCAGTAACTGAGCAGATTGTGAAATACTCAGACCGGCCCGTCTGGCACCAACAACCATGTCACGCTCAAAATTGCTTAAATCACCTTTCTTTCCCATTCTGACATTCAGTTTGGAGTTCAGGAGATTGTCTTGACCAGGACCACACCCCTAAATGCATTGAAGCAACTGCCATGTGATTGGTTGATTAGATAATTGCATTAATGAGAAATTGAACTGGTGTTCCTAATAATCCTTTAGGTGAGTGTATGCTATAGTAGTCATGCTGGTTAAATGTGTCTTCCATTTTGATTAAGAGTCACCAGCAAAGCATCCTCACACTATTACACATCCTACTCAATGCTCGACAGTGGGACCTACACATTCAGGATCAGTCTGTTTAACCTCACTATATCTAACAAAAATATGGCAATTAAACCCAAATATCTAAAATCATAAAAAATTGGAAGGATAGTTTTCCACTGATCTAATGTCCATTCTTGGTGTTTCTTGAACCAAGCAAGTCACTTACTTCTGTTATGGTCAAATTGCGGCAAAGAAACCATTAAAGCCAGCAGAGACTGCGTGAGTCAGAGCAGTGAATGTTGAAATACGTCTGCCACTTGAATCTGAAACGCATTTATGTGGGCTTTAATCCAAGGTTCTGTAAATCAGTGGGTTCTAAGGCTGGTTTTTCAAATAAACTTCTACTCAGCGGTAGCTCTTTTTCTTAATTTCCTGAGACAGTTATGAAAGCCGATTAAAACAGAATTCCTAGAAAGTCAAGGGTTTTTCATCACTTGCTTCCTTAGGAATCTGATCGCAATGGGTGATACTGTAGCTTTCTCTTTCTGTAACGTCCAGGTAAGGGCAAAATAGGCTTCCTACTGTATTTCTAGGAACAACTTTTGCTATTTTTTTATATCATTGTCCTTGTTTGTGCAAGACAATAAACTATTCTTTTAACTTTATAGACAACTCTCTTGATGTGCAGTCAAACATCTGCATCCAAAAATCTTTAGAAAGTCCAGGTATTTCATGCGTTCTAAATCAAGTACTGTGCACCTGAGGCGTCTAATCTGCACTTCAGACAACACCTAATTTACGAATTCATGCTCTAATGAGGTGTTTTATTCATGAGGTTGAATAATTCAGAAATTGCAGTAATCATTAAAAGGGGCCGTTTGTGTTGAATTTGGAGAAATCACTCGTCATATTAGTTGTGTTGATATTGTTCTCATTCTTGATTCATTACAAACAGCTCCAAGTTTTGGCCCAAAAAAATCAGTGGGAGTTGAACAATTTTGAGTGCAACTTATGTACAGTATGTATCTACATATGTATGTAGCATAGAGGAGCAGCAGCTAGTGAACGTTGCATGCACAATGAAACGTTGATAGTAAATACAATTTCAAAAACAAAAAGGGTTTTAAAAATTTCTTAACACTGCATAAGACAAGAGAAGGTAGCAAAGAGACTATAGAGATACAGTATGCATAGAGTCATTTCCATTTTCATTCACATCATTTGACCAATGACCTTATCCAGACCAACATACCAAAATACTTCCTGATACTCGCTCAGTAGGTCATGATTGAAAAATAGCAACAACCTAAAACCTTTGTTTGGAAGGTAATATATTAGTATATATGTACTGTAATGTATATAGATCAGGACACAAGAAACATAGTTTCAGTATTTCTGGAATGGGTAGGTCTTTAGACGTCATTTGAATACAGCAAGGAAGTCAACTGTTTGAACAAAAGTTTATTCCCCCACCTGGGCACCAGAACAGAGAAGAAGTTTCTTTTAGGACTTCATCGTATTCTGAGAGATAAAGGGACCAGTTAAGCAGAGGACCGGAGGGAGCGTGGTGCAGAGCACAGTGTGTACTTTGAGGTAAGAGAGTGCTGGTTCAAAACGAGTTACTGGAATTTTTGCAGTCATAGTAGATAAACAACATCTGCAAATGTTAGTAAAGTAAAGGTGGCATATAACTGCCCATACAGTATATGCACCGATCAGCCAAAACAATAAAATCATCTGGTTAATATTGTGTAGGGTACTCTGGTGTCATCAAAACAACTCTTAACCATCAAGGCATGGGATTCTCAAGACCTGTGCCGTGGTATCTGGTAGCAAGGTGTTGGCAGCAGATCCTGTAAGTTGTAAAAGGCATTCATGGATCAGACTTGTTAGTGCTGCACATCTCACAGATTCTCAATCAGATTGAGAACAGGGGAATTTGCAGACCAAGTCAACACCCAGAACTCATAGTTATGTTCCTCAAACTGGTCCTGAGTGATTTTTCTAGTATGTCTCAGTTGCATATCCTGCTGAAAGAGGCCACCGTCATCAGGGAATACTTGATCTGTAAAAAATTTTTTTGTAGGCATTATGTGTCAAAGTAACATCCACATGAATGCTAGAATTACACTGTCTTCATCAGCATGTTTTCTTCCCGTAGTGTATCCTGGCACCATCTTTGCCCAGGTAAGTTTGGCACACGCACTCAGCCATGATGTTAAAAAAAAACGTGATCTGTCAAACCATGCCATCTTCTTTCTTTGCTCGGTGGTCCATCGTAGGAGCTTTCAGCAGTGGACAGGGCTTAACATGGGCACTCTGACCAATCTGTGGCAGCGCAGCACAATACACAGGAAACTGCGATTCTGACTTTTTCCTATCCTCTACTAGCTTCAATAGTTCTTCTGTGGGATTGACCCAAACAGACTAACCTTTGCTTCCCCTGTGGATTAATGTGCCTTGGACACCCATCACCTAGTTCACCGGTTGTCCTTCCTTGGACTACTTTTGGTGTGTATTGTACCAGGAACACTCCAGAAGACATGATACTGAAAGAACTGGCTGTTCACTTGCCGAACAGGAGATAATCAAGGTTATTCCCTTCACCTGGCAGTGCTTTCAATGTTAAAATCCRGAAGTAAATACTGTTTTAAAGACAAACTTTTCAAAACATCTACAAAATGTAAAAAATACATATGCCAATGACAGTTTTAAAATAGTTATTTGATATGCATATTTGATATTCGATCCTATAGTGATCAGCCATAAAATTACAGTATATCCACCAAGATTGTGTGACTTACCTTTCCTTTGAGACACGCCTAAAAATGCAACAGGCGCTTGAAGTCAGAAGCAGAGTTTGTTTGTGGACAGTGACAAATGCAGCATTTTCTCAATCAGGTTAGAGAAAAAGACAGAGAGAAGTGTCTTTTTTTATTTTTTATTTTTTACTAAAAATGCTACTGTGAGCTAGTACAAGTAATTTGAAGGTGAGTACTTTTGTACTTTTACTCTACTATACATGTAAATGGTGGCTTGTGCTTGAGTAATATTTGTCATAGGGAATCTCTACTTGTACACAAGTACAGGATTTGTGTACTTTGCCCAATTCTTTTTATACAGTAGGTGCTCAATTGGATTGGAATCTGGAAAGTTTGGAGGCTGAATTTAGGGTCTTTTTATGGAAAAGGTGGAATTTGGATGATAAAAATCTCCTGAAATGTATTTCTTCTTTCACACCCAGAACTTCTTTAATAGAAATAACTTACTTTTAAACGTTATGAAACCACAAAAACATAGAGTTTAATGCATTTGTATTAATTGTTCCATTTACTTGGACATGGCCCTTTTCTTTTCTTTTTTTCTTTTTTTAAATCCTACACTTAAATATTGAACATTTAAAGTAAGAAACTGTATCCAACGATTGAAAGTGCATACTGCATGCATACATGCCTACTGGTCTGTACTGATCGTGCCCTCAGGTGTAACCAGTTTCCTTCCTACAAGATTAAATAATTTCAATAGCTTCTAAGTGAACAATTTTAATAAATCTTAAAACAAAAACGTGCCTTCACTTAATTAAGTAAAAAGGCACTTTTTAATTGGTTTCATTGGTTGATGACATCTAGACCAGTAATGCAGATGTGAACCTTGTTAGCTACAGACACACCTGTTCGGTACCTGTTAAATTTGTTAATGGTGTGGATAAGAATAGCCACGAGACTGAGATGTGGAGTGGGTCATTTACATTTTCATTTACATGTACATTGTCATTTCTTCCTTATCCAGACCAACATGCAGACATGCTTTAAGGTCTCGGTCAAATCCTACCAAACCAGTACCAGGAAGTGTTTATTGACAATCAGGCTAAACATCTGTTTGAATGGTTATATACTGTAGCAAGATACATGAAGCTTAAAGACTATTTTAGATATTTGTGGAAGAGGTAGGTCTTTAGACATCATTTGATTAAGGGAAGAGAGTCAGCTTTGAGAGTCACATTTTGAGAAAGTTCATTTCACTCACCTTGGTTCCAAAACGGAGAAGAGACTTATTTCAGGTCTTCCTTGTATCCAGAGAGATAATGGGACCAGTAGAACAGTGCTAGAGGGCAGTATGATAAGTACTTTGAGGTAAGGGATTATTGGTTAATTTTTGGCTTTGAAGACAAGCATCAAAGCTTCTGCAGTGTTTTAAATCTGATTCAGGAGCTACATGAAGCCAGTGGAGGTGAAATGGAAAACCTTAGGAAGWCTGTAAAACAAGTCATGTACCTGCATTCTGGATCGGGTCTAAGGTGCGCAGTCAGACCTACCAGCAGAGAGTTGCCGTAATCCAGACTTGTAATGACAAGGTACTGAATGGCACCTGAGTGGTCTGTGTGGATAGAAATTGATAAATCCTTATGAAGAAATCGACATGACTGTGTCAGGTTAGCAATGAGACCGGGCAAGGATTTGATTGTCCATGATTGCATGAAGTGACAGAAGGTAAGATCACAGAGTTGTCCGAGGAGATCATAAGCTCCTGACATAGTGATGAACCACCTGGGCTGAACAGCAGGATAAAGTTTCAGAAGATGACCTGTCATCCATGATGTGATGTTTGCAATACTGTAAGTGTAAAAAACATGGGTGTCTTGGGAGGGAAGGAAAAGATGTGCTGAGCATAAACATGCCAGAGATCTACAATGGAGGAACAAAAAAAAAAGGGACCCAGTGCTGAGTCTTGTGGGACTCCAGATATTGATCCTCTCCGTGTCGCCTCAAATGACCAGGTTTCCAAATAGGAAGCAAACTGATGCCATGCTGCGCCACAGACTCCCAAGACTTATGGGGATGAAATCATTTTGGTTTTGTGACTTGAGTAAGATGGGGCGGATGCCATTAGTAGCTACTCAGTGACAGTCTCTGAGGCATGTGCATCTTTGAAGCCAGACTAGATAGGATCTTGGGGGTTAAAGGTAGACAGTAGCTTCAAAATTTTTCAAAATTAAATAGAGAAGTGATTCCGGTTGGTAGTTTCTGGAGTCTAAAGGATACAAACTGGATTTCTAATGCATGCTAAAGAAATAAATAAGGAAGTAAAAAATAAATAATGTTAACAAAATACAATTTTAAATACTTGAACAACAGCCTAAACTATATATAAATATATTTTTTTCATTTTAATGTTTTAAATGTAATTGTTTTATAATTAACTTGTGATTGTAACAAAAAATACATAGAGTAGCATAATAATAAAAATAAATGATTAAGTAAATAAATATTAAAATAAACAGAAACAATAAGAACACACAGCAAAGATTTTACGTGATTTGATTTTAACTGTACAGTTTTTTTAAGTGTTGCAAAAAAATATAACAAAACAAAAATGTGCATAAGTAATAAATACATAAATAGAATAAAAAACAAGCAGATCTATAAATATACTAATGGATGAATAAATGTAAATAATGAAAAAAAAAATTAATGAACAAACAAACCACATTACAAAACACTTGGCTGAGAACCACACAGAAGTGTCCACGTAGCCGTATGAGAGCTACCTCGATTCTGCCACACCCGCTTGTTAACCACGCGCCTTTGCCAGAGGACAGCAGTGTGATCGGACACCACAACAACTATAAAGCTGCATATTATAGCTCCCACTTTATTTGTTGGCCCTTTACAGCTTTATAATGACACAGATTGCTTAATGATCGACCACTTATCACGTCCCAGAGGCCCGATTTATTGTCTCCGGCTTTGGTGTGGAGAACCCCAGTGCGATGTACAGTACAGCTTGTATAATCTGACATTCTCAATGTATTCACCGATCTACAGTACAACCACTCCCATAGGGAAATCAGAGCTTACACAGTAATTACAGGATTTAAGATATCCTATCTGATGTTTTACATCTTATCCTGATTATGACACGTGTGATTGAGTCGTGTGATTTTTTTTTTTTTTTTCTTTCCTACGCGACTTTCTGCAGTGTCATAATCAGCGGAGAAACACAATTATGAGTCGAGCGGTCCCAAGAGCGACGTAATTAAACACAATGATGGCTTACTCCGCTTCTTTTGTTAGTCGACTAGTCTATAAAACGCACAGTCTGAACGTTCACCATGGAGCAACAGGTCTACTGTGGAAACGATGACTAGTCAATAATGTTAAAAGAATAGAAAGTGCTTTGTTAGTCTGGGAATATTTTCCTCTAGATGAAGCCACCTTTACAGCCAACTACACACTGAGGGAATGTCTTCTCTTTTTAAATGGAGCATTATCACTTTCATATGTCTCTGTTTGAAACGCAAAGTTGAGAATGTCCTTTTTTCTTTTTTTTCCCCCCTTGATCCCACTCACTCCTGAAAGATTTGCCCCAGAGGTTAATTTTGTCATTTCACGTTTAATAAAATTGAAATAAATCCATGAAGCTGAGTAAATTCCATCAGGATCAGCAAAGAACGAATGAAAGCTTTCAGTGTTGCACATCACAAATATACTGTATAATTCCACTCTGCTCTGTTTTGGAGGCTACTGAAAATGGAATTGAGAAATCCTGTATTAAAAGAATTCTAATTCAAATAAAAGGATGCACATTAAGCTGGAATGATGATCACAGGTACTGCTGATAGACACAAGCTTCCATGCTGCATGCTCTGAGTTTCAGCTGCACTACCAACCAAATGAGTTTGGTTTGATTTAAATAAATGTATTCACTTTTAGCTTGGGCGTTTTCCCTTTCGGTTGGCACATTGAATCATTTGATCCCCAAGTTATAAGCACAGGTTTTTACACCAAATGCCCTTCCTGCCATAACACACTCATTCCTCCAGGCATGGGAATGGCACTATAGTACATCTCATTGGCTGTGTATTACTGTATATATGGCCGATCAGCAATGCAGAGCCGCAACTGCCCCTTATTAACTTTGCACTAATTGTGCTAATTGATCTTTTTTATAACAGTGTTAAAACATCAGTATTGAATCTAACTACTGCATCATACAGTATATGGCTGTTATGCTTTTTTGTCTTTTCTTTCATTTACTTAAGTTCAAATTAAAGGTTTAAAAATGAACAAAAAAAGTTTAAATTTAAAATTACTAGTCAAAAATACTCTTTTTGTGTATGTGTGTTTTTTATTTATTATTATTGTAATTTTTTTTACATCAATTATCAAATCACCATGAGTGTATGAGACTTTAGACTTTAGAGAAACTTTGTGACTCAATCTAGGTCTGTGAGGTATTTTTCTCTTTTAGTGTTCTCATTTTTTTCCTCATATAATGAGATAATGAGAACAGATCGGCTGTTATAACATCTGAATTCCATTCAAAACAAGAATAAAAGTCAAGAATTGTGGGCAATTGTCATGTTTGTCTAATAAGCTGATGTTTGGGATCTTTGAACGCTTGATGTTGAACTGAGTGTTTGTGTGAGAGAAATGTACCTGCTGTTAAACCATTCATTCACGTAGCAACTGGCAATGTCGTGAGTCCGATCATTCATATACTTTCCAGTGGTTCTCACCTGCCCTGCACGTGTTGGTGCTTTCTCAGCTCACAGCACACCTGGTTTAACTTATCAGTTAATTGACAGCCTAATCTTAATTGAAATGGGTGTAAAGGAGCAGGGGAAACACTAACGTTGCAGWTCTCCAGGAATGAGGTTGAGAACCGCTCAGTACACGTATTACCAGGGGATCCCTGTAGGGGGCGCACTGAAGAATTCAGACATGAAGAAAACACTTGAAGTTTTGTTTCCATGTTGACATTTAAGATTCCATTGATCTCCCATCAACTCTTTTGACATGCCTATTTGTGACTGTGCAGAAGTAAAGACGCCTCATACAGGTGGCGAGGAAACTTCTCTTCAAGACTTTCCTCTATTTTCCTCCATCAGTCGGCTTGTCGACTGACTACACTGCCCCTAGCTTCTGCATACATATTGCATCTTCTGGGTGTGTTGCATTAATTTCTGAGGATGTGCATAAACTACAAATCGAATGAACGTACATGAGACCACTATCATGTGTATGTATACACTTAGTTAAAAGCAAGTACATGTCCCGGCCCAGAACAAGTTTCAGAGAATTTTCATTTCAGAGGATCCAATTATTCTACTGAATTAAACAACCAAAAAAAAAAACAATTAAGGAGATTTGAATTGACTGGAACTGGGTTAAGAAGCCTTCTACACATTATCAAAACCTGGAAGGATAATGCTGAACTGCAACTTTGTGGAATAAATGCAGTTGGGGGAAGAAAAAAAAAGCAAAAATCATGAATGGAGATCACTTAAACACTTGATAAAGTTGCATGGTGAAAACTCAACAGTGAAAAACAAAGCTATGTTCAGTAGTAAAAGTAAGAGCATTTCCATATGCACACAAGAGAACAAATTCTAATTCTATTTGTACACAACCATACACAGGATGCCAAATGCTTATATGTCCTAAAATGGAAAGATGGAATAGAATGGAAAGATTTCAGTACAGGAAGATTCTGGATTCTTCTAGAAGAATACAATTAAATTAATGATAGAATTTCCAGTTAAAAAACATTAAAATAC
>QMIH01001192.1:119160-127703 GCA_003987875.1 Clarias batrachus | reverse complement strand
ATTTACACATTATGATTCACAACATTGTTACACCATTACCCTGCAGTACATGTGACTCTCTCACACACACACACACACACACACACACACACACACACAGTATATAGAAATACACATTACACAGAATGTGCAGAGTGTAATGATACTTACAGTAGAGGTATAAAAATGCAAAATAATAATAATAATAAATATATATATATATACACACACACACGTACACACACACAGTATATAGATATACACATTACACAGAATGTGCAGAGTGTAATGATACTTACAGTAGAGGTATAAAAATGCAAAATAATAATAATAATAAAAACTCAGCTGTAAAAAACTACTTGTTAGTGAGACTAAAAAAAAAAAAACCACTTAATTTTGCCAGGGAGCATAGAGATTGGACTTTGAAGCAATGGAAAAAGATCCTGTGTTTTGATGAGTTCAGACTGGCCCGATTCCAGGGCGTTGGTCAGTGAATGAAATCCAACAGTGTGTGACTTTTCTTGGTCGGATAGTGTACATTTCCACCCTAATATGGCGTATTCCTAAAATTAGTGTTTGTCTTTTTACATTGTAAAAGCCTAGGCATCTTTTTATTTCGCATCAAGTCGGCTCACAAACACACACTTCTACTTTATATAGTCAAATTCGTGCAGAATGTAAGCCGGTGCGATTACCAGAGCGACGTTACGACGACACCGCGAGGTGAGTAAAATACAGAGTATATTGCTATATAAATAAATAAGTAAAAGGAAGTAATTAAACTGTAGTCATTTTCATAAGCCTGTCATCATATGAAGCAGGATTGCAATTGAGAATAAAGCATTTCGCAAATTTCCCCCTTAAGAGCGACTCCCAGCTCCAGACAAATCACGCAGCCGAGTGAGAAGCTGCAAATCTCCAAATCAACAGAACTCTCCTCCGAGCTGGAAGTGATGCGAAGGCAATAACCTTAAGACTGATGCGCATTTAAATGTAAAGTATCATCCGGCACGTTAAAAATGGCTATTCAGAGGGTACTGCGTTATTGCTCCTCTGAGTACAGCGGAGATGATTTTGAGAAGGTACGCAGTAATTGTCAGGAACAGGACGTATGTGTTACATTAGCTAGCGAAACAGGAGGGCGCGGGGTAATACATCTATTAAAGCTCACATCTCTCCAAGGATGTGTTTCAGCACGTCAGGCTCGACGGCTTTAGCTAAATGAACCCGAGTATAAAACAAATGAGCACATTGTGATTGCACAGTGGATTTTTAATGCTTCCATCCTGCATTCCTTAGTTAATCTGATCCCAATTCCAGCTTTGATTGAATTCCTAGATTTCTTTAAGAAAAGAGTCGTTATTGTATCGATGTGTTCCTTACTTGAAATTTGACACAATGTGGGCGGAGCTAGAGTAGGTGTGGGGCTGGGTTTGTAGGTGGTGTTTAAAATGAACGGTCGCGTTCCGAGGTTCAAACTTTTTCTTTTTTAAATTTTTATTTTTATTTTGGAGATTTACCCAGCTCCAAAAATGAATCATTATCATGCCACCATACCCAGGACTGATATTTTAATATGTAATGTGATGTAGGGATTCACATTGCTTTCTYCCACATCACCCAGGCAAACGAAACTCTGAAAAGAGCAAGAGAAGAAAAAAGGGGATTTATGTACACAATTTTTAAATAATTGACTTCTTGCTTTATTTGAGTTTGCAGGAACGATGTTGCCCAAATCAGGGTGCAAGTTGAGGCGTTGTATGTGGTACGTGGTCTTGCTGATGTCCGTCTACCTGATCGCCTTGCTCTACTACAGTCCGTCCTTTCGATGTCTGACCCGAGAACTTGAAGCAGCCATAAGAAACTCTGCACGCCATCCTGTCTTGGTTCTCATCTGGTTCTGGCCCTTTAACCGAACCTTCGAACTTGACGTCTGCAGCTCCCAGTTCAACATTAATAACTGTGTCCTAACAGCCGACCGGGATTTCATCGACAGAGCCGACGCCATCCTGATCCACCACCGCGACATTGCTTTGGACGCATCAAATCTCCCACAGGATCCTCGTCCGCCCCACCAGAAGTGGATCTGGATGAACCTCGAGTCGCCGTCGAACACTCCTCAGATCCCCGGCATCAACGACCTGTTCAACGTCTCGCTGAGTTACCGCAAAGACGCCGACATCAGCATGCCTTACGGCTCCCTGGTTCCGCACGACCRCCCGGGTGAGGAATTTATGGACCTTGTACCTGCACAAAAGGACAAGCTGGTCTGCTGGATCGTTAGCAACTACGATCCACAACACAAGCGGGTGCAGCATTACGAGCAGCTCATCAAGTACATCCCGATTCACGCCTACGGCAACATGTTCGAGAATCAGGTTTCTGAACAGGAGTACGAAAAAATCATCTCAAGCTGTAAGTTCTACCTGTCCTTCGAGAACTCCGTGCACAAGGACTACATCACGGAGAAACTGTTCAACGCACTGGATCTGGGGGCGGTCCCCATAGTGTTCGGCCCGTCCAGGAAGAACTATGAGCGCTTCGTCCCTGGAGACGCCTTCATCCATGTGAACGACTTCCCAACAATTATGGCTCTGGCCAAGCACCTCTTACATTTGCACCAAAACGATGCCTYGTATCTCAGGTACTTCAGGTGGAGGAGACGTTTCCGAGTAAAGAACACTCTCTTCCCGGTGGAAAACACGTGCCAGGCTTGTGAGTACATCCGACAGAACAGGCAGTACCAGGTGCTCACAAAACTTTGTCAGTGGTTCTGGTATAGTTGTGATGAACTCAAGTAACCACTGTCGAGACTTTTTTTTTTGTTGTTGTTGCCCTTGTTCACTTCCTTGATCAGATTGCTCGGGTAATTCATAAGCATATTTTTGCATAGCTTTCAGGATCCGTGCTGATCCTGAAAGCTTGAATGTTGAGAATCGACACTTATCTTCAAATACAAGTATTTATTTTTTCCTTCATTGCAACTTAACACATTAACACATCACTCAGCATAGAGACTGTGGAAAGTTCATCAATATTGGCATACAGTAGATAATGAATAGAGAAATCAATCAATCAATAACTGCAAACAATTCTGTGACTTTGAGATTGCAGTGCTGGACTTCGAGTACTATTTGATCCGGATCATTAGCGTGCTGGATGAGGAGTGACGCTGACCTCGCCGTTTCACTGCAGCAGGAGGGACGTGCAAGGAATTCGGATTTTATTTCCCCACTCAGAGTGCATGGATCCAGAGTGTTTGGATCGATGTGTGATGTTTGTACGAGTCGTGGTCTCGCCACGGTTTAGCTAACAATAAATAAATAATATTTAAATGCTCTCAAGTGCTCACACAAGCAAGTGAGAGATAAAAAGAAAAGATACCTAGGTGACCTTCTGGTATTTACGCGCTGTTTGCTGTGGGAGAGATCTCAAAAGTTTCACATACTTCAAAATGTTATGAAKAGTGCAGACCTTGCTCCAGGCGAAATGTGACGAGACCAATTCGGTATCATGATAAGTTAGGGTAAACTTTTAAATAAATTGAAGAAATACAGCTGTTGTGGTGTATCTTCACATTGCTAAAATATTGTGTGAATATATATTTTTTACAAATACAGTACAGTAGATATACTGCAGATAGATATGGCGGCACGATGGCTTAGTGGTTAGCACTGCCGCCTTGCACCTCCAGGGTCCGGGTTCGATTCTSACCTCGGTGCGTGGAGGATRTTCTTCCTGTGCTTGATGGGTTTCCTCCCAAAGTCCAAAGACATGCAGATCAGGCTAATGTGCATTCCTCAAATTRTCCAWRATGGGTGAATGTTGACGGAGGTCGTAMAATGGGAATAAATACAATGGTCCCTCTATGGTCCCAAGTTGGATTACACAGGTGCATACATATAGAAACAATAAAGTGTTTAAATGTAAATGGCATTTATAATTATAATCTTTAAAATTGTAAAATGTATAAAAATCGTGGTTAGCTCTGTCGCCTTGCACCTCCTGGGTCTGGGTTCGAATCCTAGCCAGGTTTGATCCCCGCCTCTGTGCATTGATTTTGCATCTTCTCCCCATGCTTGGTGGGTTTCCTCTGGGTACTCCGGTTTCCTCCCACAGTCCAAAGATATGCAGATTAGTCTGATTGGTGTTCCTCCCCAAATTACCTGTAATGTGTTAATGAGTGTGTAAGAGTTTGTGATTGTGTGCCCTGCAATGCATTGGCCTGAACCAACCCTGAATACATGATAAAGCGATATAGACGATGAGTGAGTTAGTACTAGATAATAAAATTAGCTATATTTATTTATTTACAAATTTGAGAACTTTAAGTGAGCACAAAACCCTCTTTCCCTTTTTCTTTTTGTCTGTCTTTATTCCTGCCTTCCTTTTTTTTWATTCAACCCTGCAGGTTTCACTCTGAATGTCAGTRTCTTTGCCAAATGACATAAATTATATAATGTAAAAATGCAGAACTATGGTTTGAAAACCATTTCCATGAATTATTTTTATGTTTCAATTTTAAAGCTGTAGAATTATTAGTTAAAGTATCCTTAATTTAAAACGCTTTTCGATCAAACCTAAAGCGATCGGGGATTTGCCGAGCGCGCTCGTTCTGTCGTCTCGCACACCTGGYCTGAGATTWTTCTCTTATTTAATCATATGAGCAGGAGAACACTCCAGCGTGCAGTATGATTAGTGACGGTGATATGCTGGAAGAGGATGATCCGAATGTGAGTGAGTGAGGAGCTGAGGGAAAAAGATGATTTAACACACTTTCTGTGCAGAGATTGTTTGCTCATAGTTATGGTTATTCATACATTATAATCTCATGTGCACAGTGATGATGATAATGATGATGATGTGTACTCGATGTGTACAGATACTTTATAACAACTAAAATGTCAAGTAAGGCATTACAAAACAAGGAAAAAAAAATAAAATGTAGGATTTAATGGATTGACTGTGTAAACATAGTGCAGGAGACATACAGGTACAGGAAGACAAATACCTGGTGAACTCAAGCATGGGACAGGGTCATGTGACCTGCTCGGAGTCTGTAAGGCCATCCAAGCGTGGATTCTGAGCTGGAAACCGGTGGTGACCTGACACAATGTGGGTTTCGAAATAGTGCAATAAATAGAGATGGTCCAAGCATACAACATCACTTCACTGAATGTTTTGTCCCTCTTACACTACATCATGTCACTGGATATTACTGATTATTATTAAATATTGTCTCTCTTATTAAAGAAAATCACTTGTTGTTTATGTTGTTAGATAAAATCATGAATGCAGCTGTCTTTGTATCGTTATTATTACAACCAAATGATTTGAGCCTAAACTAATGATACTGTAGATGCTCAGATCTAATTATTGTTCTTGGACTTTTTACTCAGACATTTGTCTTTTTAAAAATTTTTTTTTATGGATTTAAACCATTTGTCTGATTTAATATAGATATTTCTGACTTTTGACTCATGCCTAGTGTTTCGAATATTTTTATTGTTGACATACAGTATCCCTAAACTTCTGGCCCGACCTTGACAGCATTAAACACTAGAGGAAGTGGAATTTAGAGGTCAATAAGCCTCTTGTGTGGTCTGTTATTTATAACACATTTGGTTAAAGAAGATTAAAGGTTTTCCAACCTGTAGGTAGAGGAAAAAAGCAATGAAAAATTGTTCCTGCTCAACTTAGATTTTTTTTTTGTGTTGGCTAAAATAATGAATGCAAAAATACAAATGTAGAAATATACAGTAGCACATACAGGATTCTAATTAAAGCAGTAATGCGAAGCGCAGCTATGAGATAAAACACGTGTCGCTAGAGCAGACATCTCTGTAAAAAGTCCATATTGGCAATTTTAAGCGCTCCAATCGAAGTGTTGAGTAAAAGTGATGTTATGAACAGTTTTGTGCTGGACGTAATAATCTACTTTAAACAGGGAGTGTATGTGGCTGATGATGAAAGAAGTGCAACTTAGTGTTAACAAGGAGTAAGAAACGCAATCTTACAAAATTCTATTACTTTGWATTAATAAGTTAGACAGAGAGATCTGCTGTACAGAAAAATAGACAAATATCTACTGTATGTGAGCTGTAAGCTGAAATAATAATATCACTGAGTATATTAATGCTGGTCAGCTTATTTTAGCTTTAACCTTGTAACTATTCTTACAAACTCCATAACCATCAACGACTAATCTACATCTAAACTACTAACATTAATCTAAAATTAAAAATGGAATTAAAGGTGGTAGTGGTGTTGCCTTGCACCTCCACCGTMGAGGGTTCGATTCCCACCTTGGGTCTATGTGGGTGGAGTTTGCATGTTCTCCGCGTGCTTGGTGAGTTTCCTCCAGGTTGTCCGGTTTCCTCCCACAGTCCAAAGTCATGCAGATTAGGTTAATTGGCGTTCCCAAGTTGCCCATAATGGCTGCGTACATACGAGTGTGTGTGTGCCCTACGATGGATTACCACTCTGTCCAGGGTGTATCCTGCCTAGTGCCCTCTCGAGACTCTACTGTATCTCTATACAGGTTAACCCTTAGGAGTCTGAGGGTGTTTTGGGGCCCTGAAGAAGTTTTGACATGTCTTGACATTTGTATATTTTTCAGTTTCTTATGAACATATAAATGYCTAAAGGCTAGCTACACTGTTTTTTAGTGTATAGAAGATAAATGAATGAACTTTTTTTTTTTACTTTTACATTAACAAACAGCAAAAAATACACTAAATACATTTAAAAGAAAGAACAAAAATCCATTGGATAGTCCTGAATGTTGAGACAGTAGCAAGGAAGATGTGTGTTCTTTGTGCAAGGTCTAAAGAACGCAGGAGATTTTGGACTTCATAGAGGAAAGGCAAGAGTCCRGGACTAGATTTAGAGAATTTACATCATCGGAAGATGAAGAGATCGTAGTCTCAACCGCAGTTTCACAAACTGACGGTCAATCGACATGGCCGACCTCACGGCGTCAGCAGTATACAAAGTTACGACTCCCCATTTCTGAGGCACAGTAAGTACAGTAGAACTGGTGTAATGTAGATGCTGGAACTGTTACTCGAAATGTAAGTTATTAAGTTTTGATTTGGTATTGAATATGTTGAGGACCAATATTTTACATCATGAAATTCTAAGGTCTGTAAGACTTATTTTTTTTTCCAACAAGAGCTACTAGAAATATATTAGAAGCAGTGGGCGGGCCTAATGTGCATATGAATGGAATATTAATTTAAAAAAAGGTAAAGGTAAAAGTGACGAGGCTCCTGGGTGTTTTTTAGTTGCTTGTTATTAATGTTGTTTATTAAAACTATATGTCAAACAGTTCATTAATCACTAGGATGAGATTATTGCTATTACTATTATTATTATTATTATTATTATTATTATTATTAAAAAACAATAACAACAATAATTGTTGCATGTTTTCCCCATGCTTGGTGGGTTTCTTCCAGGTACTCTGGTTTCTTCCCACAATACAAAGACATGCAGATTAAGCTAATTGGCATTCCCAAATAACTCGTAGTGTGTGAATGAGTATGTGAGTGTGTGTCCATCCTACGATGGATTTGCATCCTGTTCAGGGTGTACCCTACCATATGCCCTAGGTCTCCTGGGACAAGCTCCAGGCCCCCACGACCCTGTATACAGGATAAAGCAGTATAGACTATGAGTGAGTGACATATTTTTAATAAAATAATTTTAAGCAGTGAATTTAAAAAATATTGGTTTGATTGTTTATTGCATGTTATTCATTGCTTTTGATTCTTATTATTATTAACATTATTACTATTGTCCTACTTCTTCTTATTATTATTATCATAAGCTGAATTAATTTGTCACAATAGCTGAATATGTCGAAATGCAAACCTTAGTAACTTATATAATAATAATAATAAAAAGAATAAAATAAAATAATATTA
Source organism: Clarias batrachus (assembly GCA_003987875.1). NCBI lineage: Eukaryota > Metazoa > Chordata > Actinopteri > Siluriformes > Clariidae > Clarias > Clarias batrachus. Next base: position 119,796 of record QMIH01001192.1, on the reverse strand, counting down.
AAATAATAATAATAATAATGATGATGATGATGATGATGATGCAAGGCCACTTAAGTGCAAAAAAAACAACAACATCAAAGTGCAGTATTTTTTTCCAATTGAAAAAAGGCCTAATAGCTGGTTTGGTTTTTATAAGGAAAAGTTGGTGAATAAAAAAGTTTTTATGGCTTCAATAACTAATTATGTGGATACATATTTGCCTGCTGTGCGCAATATTTCTGGATTATGCCCATAAAATAAACATGTGCTATAATCATCACAGGGTCGATGTCATTTTTTTGTTTTGTTGTTGTTTTATATATATAAATCTGGAAGGAGTTTCTGGCTGCAGAGCTGTTGCAGCCCCCTGCTATAGATAATTAATGTGCCATTTCACCAAATGATTACTGATTATGTATCACACCACTGATTGCTCACAACAATAGAGAGAGAGAGAGGGAGAGAGAGAAAGTTTTGTGTATCTTTATTAACTCTTAGTAAATAATAAGTGACCACTTGGTGGAGCTGTGGTCTCGTCCCAGAGGCGAATGGTTCGAGTTTACAGTCTCAGCACTGGAGGGGAAAAAAAAAAAAAAAACCTGTCCATTTATTACACTTCAGCATGCAAGCTTGAGAAATAACGCTGGCAGTAGAGCG
>QMIH01001192.1:104160-114160 GCA_003987875.1 Clarias batrachus | reverse complement strand
TTCTTACTGATGGCTTCCTCTAAGTAAACTGTGTAGCTATCTACGTAACAAATGTGCTTATCACTCAGTTAGCAATTTACCTGCTAGCATTTCACTTGAAAGTGTTAGTTAGCTCAATAGCACTCAGTGGATTTTAGTGCTAATGATCACTAGCTAGATAGCCAGTGCTAGATATAAATATTTTATTTCTCTCATTTTCTGCTTGCTCTGTTTTTTATTCTTTCTCAGAGGTTTTCTGTATTTAAGTCTACAGCTCCTGCTATGTAGCTGAATAAAGCTGAATGACACGAATTACGATTGACTAACTAAGCAAATTTATTTAGCACCTCAGCAGAGTTATTGCAACATTACAGTCGCTATACAGGAGGTTTTTGTTTGTTTGCTTGCTTGTTTTTGTGTGAGGTGAGCTGTGTTTGCTGCATCTCTTTTCATGGCTAGCTTGCTACTAGTGAGTGGSTGAAGAAAGGCAATCTGTGGATGCGCTTTTTTTTATTGGATATATAAAACTTAAGAGACTGTTATGAGGGGAAAAAAAGCTAAAAACAAAAACAAACAAAAAAAAAGGTATATTATAGATTATAGAGATATTTTCTGAAATAAAAGGACATGCTGTTGGATTTATTAAAGCCAAGGATAACCTGTGTGATAGTCTTATTGTTCGCGAAGAAAAGTAGGATGAAGTTTGTTTTCAAGTGAACAGAACTGCTGAGATCATTATACAGTATTTAATTCGTTTTTATTGTTGTTGGTTTTCTGAGAGACCATGTGTGAAACTTTTTTTGCACTTGGGCTCTGTGAGGTGCATTTTGGATTGTTTGGTGGTTTACCAGGTCATGTATTTGGGTTTCCTTGGAATGCTTGATTTACTTTCTTTCCTTTTTTGATCATATAGCTGTATTGCTATTTGTTAGGACCAGCGTACACCTACGATAGTTGCATGCGTGTGCACATGTACAGTTACCGCACATCCTGTATGCTGCTATAAAAAACGTATATATTTCCTCTTCATTTTATTAGCTAGTTTAATTAAGCTAGTAACCCATAGCTTAGCTAGTTTTGTCTTTGCTTCTAGGCCTGCTAAAGGTACTTTTAATTTAGAAAGTTTAATTGTGAGTGTGTCTTAATGCTRCGTTGCTTTTGTGAATCATTTAATACACMTTAAATTTWAAGAAACATTTATTAATGTTATAAAACTTTTAATTAGATTTAATGATAAACTCACAACATGACATATTAGATAAATTAGACTATATTGACCGTATTTTTGCTTACTAAGATCAACTATTTACCTGWGGTACGTAAATAYGTCCTCACGGACGAGGAACCTGAYGTGGTCTTCTGCTTTATCTCCTTTACATAAACTTTTGAACTGTTGTGCATGCTTTTCTGATCACTACAGCAAAATGAAGAGTKGCTGCCAGCCCAGGTCATACTCCTCTGACCTCTCTCATCATGTTTTTTTTTTGGTACTTGCACCATTCTGTGAGTGTAAACTCTATAGCCCAAAAGGTCATCAGCTTCTGAAGWCGTCAAACCAGCAATCTGCCACAAGCAAAGTCACTAGATTTTTTTTTCTCCACCATGATGTTCGACCTGAACTGAAGCTCTCGACCTGGATCTGTATGATTTTATGCATTGTGATGCTGAAACATAATTGGATGAATGTTCATATTAAAGTGACTTGCCAGCATATATATGGAGCATATATTAGGTGTGTGTGTGTGTGTGTGTGTGTGTGTGTGTGTGTGTGCATAAAAGTAGCTAGGAAGGTAATGCTGTATCCGAATGTTTGCATATATGCTGAATTTGCTGTTTCATCCCCAGAAGGCCTCATATTCACTTCATCATCATCTACTGCTTCTGCTCTCCTCCCTACTCTCCTCTACTCTCTCTCTCGCTGTCTTTCTCTCTCGCTGTCTTTCTCTCTTGTTTTTTCTTTCTCAATCTGTCATACTCTCTCTCTCCCTCTCACTTTTACCCTTCTCTTCCTGTGTTGCTCTCTCTCTCACTCTCTCCTCCACACTTTGTCTGTCTGTGTCTCACTTCTCTCTCTCTCTCTCTGTCTTTATCTACTGTAGTTCTCTTAATTGATCTCTCTGTCTCTCACCAACTCTCCCCATCTGTCCCTTTCCATCTCTATCATGAGAGTCATGTCTGTCTCTGCCCCCTCCACAAACCCAGGTCCATACATTTTTGGAACAAATATACTTTTTGAAAGGATTGCCCTTAAAACTTGAATAAAAGTTCTTTGCAGTCAGTGAATTCCTGAAGTCTGGAACTCATGGACATGACCAAATGCTGAGATTTCTCCCTCAAGATGCTTTGTCAGGCCTTTACTGCAGCTGCCTTCAGCTCCTGCATGTTTCTGGGTCTTTCTTCCCTCAGTCTCGTCTTCAGTATGTGAAAAGCATTCTGTACTTGGTTGAGAGCAGGTGACTGACTTGGCTAGTGAAGAATATTTTATTTCTTGGGTAACTTTTGCTGTATGTTTTAGGTTAATATTCATTTGCACTGTGAAGCAGGATCCTATCAGCATTATAAAGCATGAAGCAGTATAGCCCTACACATGTCATAATATAATTAAGATAATTAATCCTGCTATTTTTATCAGCTGTCAGATCATCAATAAACACCAATGACCTGGTTCCATTGGCAAGTGTACACAGTTATGCCATTACACCACCTCCACCATGTGAGACAGATGATGTGGTGCTTCAGATCAGGAGCTGCTTATATCTTTCTGCATACTTTTCTCTACCCATAATTCTGGTTCCACCACAAATTTTGGTTTCATCAGTCCAAAAAATCTGGCAACGGTTTCTGTCTAATCTGACCTTTCTGTTCTTGAGGTTTGCACCTAGTTGTGAAGCGTCTAGAGCCATCTCTTGACTGTAGACTTTGACAATGACATGCCTACCTCTTCTCGACTTGCCTACAGTAGATGTTGTGAATGAGTTTTTCTTCACCATGGACGGAATTCTGCGTTATCTCCTTTAGTTGTCTTCCATGGTCTTCCAGGCCTTCTGCTGTTCCTGAGCTTGCCAATTAATTATTTCTTTTTAAGAATGTTTCAAACTGTTCTATTGTCTACTCCCGATGTTTTAGCAATCTCTGATGGGTTTGTTTATTTATTTATTATTGTCTATTTGTGATCTATTTCTTAATTATGGCCTCCTTCACTTGCATACACATCTCCTTGGACCTCATGTTGAGAGTTTGATTGAACAGCTACCAAATGCAAATGTAACACTTAGGCCACGTCCAGGCCTTTTATATGCTTGAAGTCGTCTTGGAGTAATGAGGGAACAGGACACACCAGACCATGCACCTGCTTGTCAGCAATTAGTTCCATTTTTTATGAACAAACACACACACCCATTTGCACCCATTTTCCACACTGTAAAAAATAAGCTGTAAATTTTACGGTAAAAAAACGGCAGCTGTGGTTGCCATAAAAAAAAAGGTAGCAACATTTTTGGTTGTACAGTATTACACTCATTATTCTGTATATTCTATGGATTTTAATTGTTTCTTTTTTTTCAAGTCTGGCTAGGAATCGATCCCAGACCCTGGTGGTGCAAAGCAACGGTGATAACCACTACACTACTATGCTTGCTGTGCAATTGTTGTCGTTGTTGGACTTCCTTGCACGACTTGCACTCCAACAACGACAACATTTGTGTAGCAAGCACGGTAGTGTAGTGGTTATCACTGTCCCCTTGCACCGCCAGGGTCTGGGTTCGATTCCTGGCCAGGCTTGAAAAAATACAAAAAAAACAATTGAAATCGGAAAAATGAGTGCAGTTCCGTACAACCTAAAAACATTGCTACCCTATGTTTCTCTGGCAACCACAGTTGCCGTAAAATTTCCGCTTTATTTTTTTTACAGTGCAATAACATATTTTTTACATTAAAATTCTGGCAACCACAGCTGCCAGTTTTTTACCGTAAAATTTATGTTTATTTTTTACAGTGCAGTTATTGCCACATATTTGTCAAATCTTTGAATAAAAGTTGAAAGTCTTGACTTCACTCACATCTTCAATATTCAGTTTCAAATTCAGTGTGATGGTGTACAGAGGGCAAATGCCAAAAAAAAAAAAAACTTGTCTTTGTTCCAAAGTTTATGGACCTGACTGTATATATCACCCTCACTGTCTCTCTCTACCTCACCTTCTCTATGACTCATATGGAAATGGAAAAGGGCAAAGAGAGACAGAGAAGGAGAAAAAAATCCTCCCATCACAGTGGCCCATTTAATGGAGTGCAGTAGTGAGATTTGGCCTCTTTGCCATTATGGGAGATCAGTTCAGAGTAAAAATAGACTGATTAAGTTTATTAGGAGGTGCTGCTGGGGGCGTGATAGACTCTGTCTCTCTCCTTTCTTTGTGCCTCATTATTATATCTATTTCTTTTAGTCTTTCTAATTCTCCCTTCAGCTACTTTTCTCATTTCATTCTCTATCTTGTTGCTTCCCTCATGCTTAATTTCTCTGTTCTTCCTTTCTTTAGCATCACTTCATCTTTTTTTTTTTTTTTTCACTAAGCCTTCCCCTTTTTAATTTTCTGGGGCCAATTTTGGTATTTTTTTTGGTCTCTCTCTCATACACAATGCAAACATAGGACCGGTGCAGTCCATTTTGACGCAGGTGTAGGGTACTTGGAAGGCGTGAATACTCACGGCGGCCGTTTACAGGCTCGCTCCTGCCTGAAGTGCTGAAACACGTTTTCTACAAACTGCTCTTGTATAAAGTGAGTCCTGCTCTTTAAGTTATTATTCTGAATGAGGACAAAGTTCAAGTGTAAAAGATATAAGCATTTAGCATTTTAATATAATACATGCTCAGCATTGTGTGGGGTAAAATGATTTAGGATGCAATGTTTCAAATGATGAGGTTTTCAGGTCTACAACATGTTTTCTCCTAAACAGGAAGTAATAAAGATATCAAAATTATACATAGAAAGTAGCATTTCCATATGTGAAGTGCAAGACAGAGCCACTTAGTACCCATTTTATTTTCATACTAGAAGTGTCGGCGGAATTTAATTTCACACTCATAAGCGCATATTAAAAAACGTACAATGGCATACTGTATGTTGAATTTTTGGAATGAACTAAAATTTTTACATGTTACAGTGGTGTGTGCGGAATGAAGGTGTGAGATTGCATTTATTAAGTAGATATCAATTGCACACTCATAAGTGCGTATTAAACAATTTTAAGCGCCATCTGTTGAATTTTGAGATTAACTAATGGATTTTGCAAGGTTGCCTTTTTTATGATATTAGGGTGTTTTCCATTCAAATTTCAAAGTAACATCTCTTTTCTTTCTGTAGACCTATATATTACCTCAAGCTTGGCAAAAACACCTGTGAAAACCTCAATTACAAAAAACATTTAGATTACTTATCCTATGTCCTCCAATTATTTTTTTGCAAATATCTTCAATGTACAGACACGCCAACTTCACAGTTGTATTATATGTATAGATATGGACTGAAAGACAAGTGCACTCAATGCACCTCTTATTTCCCTATTCAGTATGGACTGAAAGACACACCCACTCAGTGTGTCTATCATTTCCATATATAGGCTGAAAGACACGCCCACTCAGTGCACCTCTCATTTCCACATATAGACTGAAAGACACGCCCACTCACACACAAAGACACACCTACTGTACCTGTTACATCTCTCAAATATATAATCAAAGACACACCCACTCAGTGCACCTCTTATTTCCATATATGGACTGAAAGACAAGCCCACTCAATACACCTCTTATAGTGACAGACAGAAGCACTCTGACCATCTTTTATTTTCGGACCGAATGAACTTGTTACCTTAAAAATCTTAAAAAGCAGTTAATCTTCTTAATAAAGTTCCTTTTCACCTTGGACATTTTCACCTTTTCACATTTCATCTCTTTATTTTTGTTTTTTTTTCAATATGTTCTATAACTCTCCCTACGTGTGTGTGTGTGTGTGTGTGTGTGTGTGCGTGTGTGTGTGTGTGTGTGTGTGTGTGTGCGTGTGTGTGTGTGTGTGTGTGTGTGTGTGTGTGTGTGTGTGACCCAAGCGGCCCAAGCCCCTCCCAGTGGATAATATTAGCAGGAGTTTCAGCCTGTGTATGTGTACAGGTGTGTGACTGCTTGTGGGTGTGTGAGAGGCTTTGAGAAAGACACCACACACTCCAGAGTTGTTGCTGTGGCAGCGCTTTCGTAATTAAGTGTGTATCGCGAGTCTGCTCCTCATTATGACACATTTTGACCCTACAATGCTGTGGGACTTGTATTTTTGGGTTCAGACTGACAGAAATGAGCTCATACATTGACTCACACACACACACACACACACACACACACACACACACACACGTCTCCCCATCCTCTCGCACCCGTTTCGGATGGGTGCGGCTCAGTGGGTAAGAAAACAGCTTTGTTTAAAGAGAGAACAAACACGGCAAACGAGTCAATAAACTGAGCAGAGGTCAGTCTGCGTTTTATTTAGCATCTGTTTCATTTGATTTGCACGCAAACAGCGATGCCAAAGAGCCTTCCTCACATGTGCACCATTAAACACACAAACACCAAACTCTGTGTTTGCTCTCTAGAGTAAGTGTGTTGATTTGTATGTTAAAACATACCGTGCTTGCTATGGACTTTTTGAAGGACTTTTATATTGACATGAATTTCCCAGTGCCCTTTGCTTTAAATTCATAGTTTAGTCTTATTATTTTGTTTTTCCTTGTCTCATATTATAATTTTTTCCCTTATGTTTGTGTTGTGTATACTGTAGTATCCTTAAGCTGCTACAATAACCAGGCGCTGGAATTTCAAATTTGTCTTCAGCTCGGGTTTTTGTAGCTGTAAACTACCAGGCTAGCCTCTGTATCATATTAGCTTTTTTTGTTTCATCAAATGACAGATACGTTTATTAAAATGCGTCTACCCTTACGTTCTGCACCATCACATACAACACAGTAACGAAATACACTTCCCTGGCCAAAATAAAAACTCTAATATTTAATTGGAACGCCTTTTCCTTTGATTGCTGCCATGGCATAATTTCGAAAAAAGCTTATGAAATATCACATATTCATAATTTCTCATATAATTTCTCTCCAAAATATTGTATTGATGATGGTAGAGTCGGACTGCTACATAAAACCTTCTCCAGCACATCCTAAAGCTTCACAGTGGGACTCAGGTCTGAACTCTGGTGGGCAATCCAGGTGTGAAACTCAAGCTGTGTGTGTACTGCAAGCAGTGCAAGTACTGTTACTTCAGTGAACTTTTTACTGAAGTACAAGTAAAGTTATCATTATAAAAATCTACTCAAGTAAAAGTAAAAAATAGCTCATTAAAAATTTACTCAGAGTAAAAGTTACAGAGTTATTGCTGAGAATAACATTCAGCACAGAACCTTCACAAAATTATGATACAAAACATAAAAGTAAAGAAAAGTGTAAAAGAACAGAGCGTTTCGGGGGTGAGCAGCACACCTGAGCTCCTACTCCGTTCTCTCCTTCTCACGCACACACCTCCGCAGCGCTCATAATATCGTAGTKGCTGTTACAATGGCCAGGGGTTTGCTTCATAAGAATTTGATGGCATTCTGCTTTCAGCTGGGTCTGCATCACTGGCTTCTGGTTTGTCCGTCTCCATGCATTATTTCGATTATTTTATTTCATTCATTTATTTTTTACTCAGTAGTGAATATGAAGTACAATACATCAAACAAAACATACTTAAGTAAAAGTAAAATTACAGATTTTAAAAACTACTGTAAAAAGTAGAAGTACACAAATGAACTACTCAATTACAGTAACGCGATTAACTGTAATTTGTTACTTTCCACCTCTGATTAATGGAAAAACCTGGTCATTCAAGTTGTCAGCTGACTTGCTTTTTTTGCGGAAAAACAGTAATGTTGCTGAGCCTAGATCTGACCAACAGCCTTCACTTCATCTGGCCCTCTGGTTACCCTGACACGCCCATCACTCTGGATCAGGGACAGTCTGGTCTCATCAGAACGCATGACATTTTTCCTTTGCTCCACAGTCCAATCCTTATGCTCCCTAGCAAACTGAAGCCTTTTTTCCTTGATTAGTCTCATCGATAAATGGTCTCCTTAAGGCTACACAACTGTTTAGTCCAAGTCCCTTCTTGTTGAGTTCTTKTCGCATTGTGCATGTGGAAATGCTCTTAATTCCACTTTTACACATAGCTATGAGTCATACTGTTGTTTTTGTTTATGATTCGATTCCAATAAGTGATCTCACATCATGCTCATTCAGGATGTTTTTCTGACCACTTGTCTTTCATGAAGATGAGAACTCACCGCTTTGTATCCGCCCAGGTTTTAATAATGCATTTTAACACAATTTTTGTAGTTTCAGCGGTATCCTTAGTTGTTTTATTTGCTTGATGCAGGACAATAATTTGACTCTTCTGAAAGAAGGTAACATCTTAGCCATGACCTCAACCCTAACCCTAGGATGTCTTTTGAAATGAGAAGCTACTCACTGCATCAGTTAGGATTGTTGCAGCTGAACCTTATTAATCACTGCAGGAATTATCCAATGGAAGCCGCTTAACAGTCTGCTTAGTCAAATCCAGGTAGTGACTTGTTTTTATTTAGCTGGGCAGTGTATAATTTTTTAATATAAATACATTTGGAAAAAATGATTTTCTGATGAAAGTGAATGAGGTTTTAGTGCAAGCATGCTACTGTAGCTATGCATCAGTTAGTAAAAGGTATATCGATCGAGGTAATCCCTGCGCTTTTTCGCACCCCTACCAGATTACCTTTACAGAAGGTCTCTTAAGGAAGGCATGCTTTTGAGTGAGTAAGAATTAAATGCCTTGGGGTGCGGATGCTGTATTTAGAAAATAATAAACCACAATTACTGTTTCTACTCCAGAGTATAATAATAATTTTCTATAATAGCACATCCCGAAGTGTTTTTTTTCCCCTGTATATATTACACAGAAATTTGCCAACAGTTAGAATTTATATTCATTAAGGGATAATATACTTTTTATCCATTTACAGGGTTTTTTTTTTTTTTTGACTGTAGAAATACTTTTTATAGTTACATTTAATGTCTTTGACCCAAGTTAGTTCTTGTTCTCGTTTCTGTTATAGCTGCTATAAGCAGTCGTTTTACCTCCGGCTTCTCGTTTAAGTCTTTCATGAAGTTCTGTCGTACTGAGAGACCACAGACAGCGTGAACTCCGATATCCTGAAGACTTAGAAAACTTTACAGCTTTATCTCTGACTGTTACAAAGCTCCAAAGATCAGAAAACCTCACTCTSTGTTTATTATTAGAGTATGTAACAAGTCTGCTGTATAACCCTAACAAGATAACATGCTATATTAGAACTAGCACAGTTTGGCTCCAAATATGTTACTGTTGAGTCAATGCACCAGTTGTTCAGCAGATTCAAGAGTTCAAAGCTTTCCGTATCGTTATTTCCAAAAATGAAGATATGCACACAAACCCCAGGTGGGAATTGAATCCTCGACCCTGGAGGTACGAACCAACAGATGATTTGCACCTCCAGGGTCGAGGGTTTGATTCCCACATCTGGTTTGTGTGCATGTGGGAATCAAACCCTCCCTGTGCTTAGTGGGTTTCCTTCAGCCCGCCCACCGTCCTAAGACATGCTGGGTAACTGGTGTTTCCAAATTGCCAAGAGTGTGTGGCTTGCTATGCATTGTCACCCCATCCAGGGTGTACCTGTCCTTGATAGAGCATGAGTGAGTGAGAGTGAGTACATTGGTACTTCCAAAAGTAAATCACTTTTTGTATCATTTTCATGGCGTGTTCATATAGTAAACACTTATGCAGTACCAATATCGTACAGTATATAGTCTACAGATACAGTATACACTACACAGATGTGCAAAAAGTTATTAATAGCCCCACATAGTTTTATGATAAAACATATACACCAAAAGTGTGCCCGGTATCATTATGAGTACTATATGCTTC